>NNCF01127036.1:16241-35151 GCA_002313205.1 Laupala kohalensis
AATACAATGTTCTAACTCTTTAAATTGTGTTTCCATCTAAATAATGAAACTATTTGCTGTTAATAGTAGTTTGACATCGCTTGAGAGTTTCCTTGATCTAGAAATGTGTTCTCTTATTGTACACAAATGTTTTAACAGATATAGTTCAATAAATAAAAGAAAGATTTTGGTTAATCAAATCCATTCTCGTATATCTGATTCGTTGCTTTGAATTAGTAGTACTGGTAATCTCGACAGCGACTAGTTGATGTTCACGGGCAGAGATATTTCAGTTGTTAAAAAAATACCACTTCAGCACTCACAAAAGGGACAGAGAAAATGAGAAAGTATATTTTCTGATAAATTGATTGAAGAATTTCACTTTGTCTCTTTCCTTCTCTCAAAAAGTAATACCAGTAATATAAGCATTTACAACATAACATGTGGTCACTAGAGTAACTCTCTCTCTCTCTGCGCTGGTTACTTTCGACAATCTCTTTTGTCCTTAAACTGCACACAACTTGGCAGACTTTTGAACTTGTTGTACACTCTGGTTCCATTGTCGATCCCTTCCTATCTAGACAACATTTTCTACATTGTCAAAAAAATTTCAAATGGTCGCGGTTGAACGTTGAGACCCGACTCAAACTACATCCTCCAGGCGTTCTGAGACTACAATTAGGGTATATTTTCCAGAAGTTGTAAAACCATTCGATTCCTACCAGCTTTACTTCATACCATTTTTCTGTCACTTTCCTGTTGTTCCAAACATAGTCTGCTTGCATCTAGTATGGTAAGTCCATAGAACATTTTGGTGCATTTCGTCAAATTATCAACCTACTCCTTCTATTGAGCATACGTGAAAAAGTTTCGCACAGAATACTTTAGTGGAAGTATTTCGGTGTCAATAGATATTTCGATGATATTTCTATTTGTTTGTGATATCTGTAGAGGGCTGAGAAAGGTATATTCGTTGATCTTCAAACAGTTATGACTTTTTTGCCCATCGGGTATGTTATAAAGCAGCAACCATTTCAGCTTCTGTATGGAGACAAATATTGGTCTTCCTCTTCCTCTTTCGTGGAAATTTTACCTAAGATTCTGATCAGTGGTTTCAACACTCTATATCATGTTTCGCATCGCGATCCAAAGTGACCCAATACAAAGCGATTCACTGTTCCCCATTAATAGTAACTGTATTTAAAAAAATCATAGAACATTATATATTTGATGTGAAAGTAAAATAGAGCAATAAAATGCCTATACGTGCGCTAAAGAATACCAAAATTTATTAAATCCTTCATAATAGCAACTCCTGTAGAAGCTAAACGGATTTACAAAACACGTAAAAAAGTACTTTCGTACTTATTCGGTGTCTGCAGCGCAGCGACGTGATTTCCCATTTCTACACAGATGGCAATTAGTTCGGCAGTTGGAGGAGTGTAAGAGCAACAATGTCGTGAGCGCGTACGCATGTGTGTGCAACACCTGCAACGCTTTAGAAAACGATCCACTGTAAACCACTCTCCCCAACTCCTACATTGTACTTATTACTCTAGTGTCTGTCCGGATTTATAGTCGCGGAACCCGAGACTTTCTTTAAGGCGTAGTACCCACGTATGGAGTATATGATATGAAACAATTGCAATGTTATTTGATACAATAAGGGATTATTTCAATTAAATTCAATGAAATGAAATGTATGAACAATTGTTGTACCGAGGGTTGACCTCGGAGTGATCTGATCTAGATACTAAAAGAGTAATAGAGAGGATAATTTGTTTACGTTTATATCTAAAAAAAATTTCCTTCGAATTAGCTAATTTGCGTTTACTAATACCAAACAAAACATTTCGCTTTACAGTTTTCATTGGGTACAATGGCGTATTGGGTGCAAAGTCGGGGCAAAACGTATCTCGGGACCCCTTAGTGACCGTAGTTTCAGTGTTTTAATATTTAGTACAAAAAACAATGATACATCTATATTTTCATACGACGTACTTTCGTTTCAGCAAATGTTTTAACTAACTTATCTAATATGCTTTTTAAGTCATTAGTGACATATACATAAAACCTTTAAACCACGTCTTGATTCATGAAATTTCTCAAGTCGTTTTTGACGAGCTTCAGTTTCAATATTGAGCGTTTTGCGGTTGAAACTGTAACTGGCATAGTTAAAATAGCATGACGGATCTGTGACAAAAATCAAATGCGACATAACCTCAAACGACAAAATGTGTGACAAAACCCCAAATCCTTTTACCTGCGTCGAGGAAAATAGTTTCCGAAGGGGCACTAACAGGTAGTCCCATCTTTCCTGTTGTGGTCATTTTTTTCCTTTATTCCCAAGTTCTAAGTCTTAGTACACATTACTATGAAATGAACCATTAATCTTACATTATTAAGTGACGACTCGTTTTTCTCGTATGAGATAGACGAATAAAACATAATTTGAATCACACTTCTATTACGTCCCGTTCCCTAGATAGCATTCTCTCTTTTTTAAGGTTGAGTTACCATTCAAAGTGCAGACAAACGCAGCAAATAAATTAATTATACTGGTATAGATACTCAGGTGGATAGTCCCGCTTTTCCATATCTGTTGTGGTCAATTTTTTCCTTTATTCCCAAGTCAGAGTTCTAGTTCATATTGCTGTTAAATTAACTAATAATTTTACATTATGAAGTGACCGCTCATTATACTTTTGTGAGATTGACTAACAACCAAAATTTGAATCACAGTCCTACGACTTCTTAAATAGACGAATGCTGGGAAGAAATCTATAAAAACAATGTTCTATTCTGGAACAAATCATCAGTCCTCTAAGTGCTACAGCGTTCGACGCCGCGTTAAAGTACATCATTGAGTTTATTTCAACTTAAGCCCTTAATTGGCATGAAACTAATGATTGTAGGAGGATTTGAATGGTTATACGAGAAATAGAGCTATTAATTATTTTAAATCCTAAAACATAGGATGTTGTCAATATTTATGTTATGCTCGAAATGAAATCTCTTAGCAGGGATATGTATTTCATTTTTGTATCGGGAGAAAAACTCTCGGAAAGTTATTGAGAGTATTCTGAATGTTAAAGTAGTTAATGAATTGCACTTGTACTGCCGGCTACGCTGTGGAGTTATATTACTTTCAGTTATAATTATGTGTGGACAGAAATTTTGAGTTCATTATATTAAATTTTTCTGCTGAAATACTGTCGGAAAATCCTTCTGTATTAAGACTTTTGATGGCAAATTTTCTTCAAAAATTTGCAAAAATTAGTATTCAATAGTAATAAAAATACTATATATTTAATGTTTTCTTATAAGCTAATAAAACGGTTTGTGCCTGACTTGTGCCTAGCTCAACCCCGCGATCAAGGTATTGAAGATTGCATTCCTCATTTGGGTAGGTTCGGTTTCAACCCCGGGTTTTTCCTGCCGATCTTTTCCTTATCAATGCGCAAGACGTAACTTTACTGTCGAGAAGGGGGAAAGAGGAGAGGAGGGTTGTTTTTTGAAATGTGCGTCCTGAGTTTGTGCTCGCTGCAGGGAATCTTGGAACAATACTTACATTTTTTTAAAATATTTCTCGCAGAAATGGAAAATAAAATAATTTCAGAGGTTTTAGGGAACTTCCACTCTTTCGAGAAAGCCACTTTAAAAACGTGAATTCTCTCGGCGAGTAGACAGGTTGAATTGAAACCTTCATTCGACGACGGTCAGGGCCTCATAATTTATCAGTGAAAGATCGCGGGTTTAATATTCATATTCAATAAAAACATAACATCTAGAGGGGCGAAATAGTCAATAAATTGAATTAGTCATGAAATCGCTTTAATGTATGTCTTGTACATGTAAAAGTTATGGTTAATCAGACTATGTGACCACAACTAGAAATGTAAGAACTCTTTAAGGGGAAATATTATAACAATACTATTTTTTAACATGAATAATCATTATTGAGATGAGGCTCATTAAATTATAGCCCCTTCTCAATACATAATGAAAAACGGGGTGATAACGAAGAATCCATCTATTTAAAAAATTATAAACGAATACATATTTAAATTAAAGTTATCTGATATTAATATAACAAGTATGGTATATGTCTATTGCCTTTTGCAAAATGAGTTTTCGTTTGGAACTTAATGGTATTAAATAGCAAAGTTTAGAGTTGTCCAAAATATGTAAAGTAAGTGATATGATATATTTAGTGGGCTAACCACAATGAAATCTGAAAATTGTCTTTAATAATTTAATTATACGCTCCCTCAACTCAAAGTTTGTAACTGTTCGATAAAAAAAGCAAGTTAAGTGAAAAACAACCTCCCTTCACACCTTTTCCTCAAGCACACAAGCGGAGTAAAACTCCTTTCTGACATGAGGCTGAATTTCTTTTTTAGGCTTTGGACTAGCAGCATAATAGGACTATCTGTCGTATGTTATGCTGGCGGTTTAAAAGTTTTTGCAGGGGACAGTTTTTGTCTAAATTAAATGTTTCATAATCAACGATCCTCTCTGTCAAGAACATTTAGTGAAGGCTTAGATAACTTTTGTATTATAGGTTGAGGAGATGCTATACGAATCTTGTCAACCTATTCTTGTTAGTGTAGCGTGAGACAGCACACAAATAACTAACCAAAGAAGCGTACCCGCATGGTTTAGCTTGACCCATGGAAAAGAGTCGGGACTGACCGTTGAGATCGACCGTTCCCAATAAAACGGGTGAAACACGAATGAAGAGTTAAAATTGTTCGGAGTACACAATATAGTCTCAGTAACTCGTCGATTATCTCAGTGACTAGGCATCGCAGAAATGTGATTCTAGTTTTATTTTACTCGTGTATCTTAGAAAAGAAAAAAGATACGTCACTTAGATATGTGAGATTAATGGGTATTGTTTTAGGAACTTATACTGGGAGTTCTGAATAGGAAATGAATATAAAAGCTGGTCCATACTAATTATTTCACCCCTCCCCCTCCTCACTGGTGATAAACTGGAAGGGTCTTCTACCTGACCTTTGGGATTTTGTCGCGACACCCTTTGACAACTGCACACACACATCCCGAAAATTAATAAAAATGAAGCTTTGAAAAAATTTCGTTGATTAATTATGAGCAGATTACGTAAAATAATGTTATTTTAATAATATAAATTATTTTATTTGAATAACAAATTTTTCTTCACAAACAGTTAAAAAACCACGAATAATGTCCCATATCACTTCCAGAGGTCATGAGATTGGATAGTTTCCCTGAAGCCATGAGGTATCTGGAAGAAACCTGGATTGACTTGTCATGGCCAGTGTCAAGATCGGCCATCAGACCAGGCATTAGGATTCACGGAAACTATCCCGAATAGTAAAAATCAAGTTGGAGAGAAACTATATTTCTTGCTAAGAATAGAAAAAGTAGCCAGAAATATATCAATGATCTGAGTAACTAACCAAACACACTTCTGTAACTACTTTTACTGAATATACTGACTTAAATAAGTAGTGACTTCGACGATATATACACTACTATATATACTTCACTTATATACATTTTTTCACATTGTGTAAGTACAATTCTTGTGTAAACATTTTTGGATATTAAATGGTCGGCCAGAGTGTTTCTTTTTCCACTCTCCTTTTCTATTATTATTTTACATTTTTGTAAATACTTAAATATTATTTAATCTTACCTGTATTTTCTTAATTCGTACCGTAAATGTTTTTCAATAATGTAATTCCTTGGTGGATGAATACTTATAAAATGAAATGACTAAAAGAAATATACTTATCAAAAAGTAATCAAAAGATAAGACCAACTAAAATAATGAGGAAATGTAACATAATTGAAATTGAGTACAAGCAATTTAAAATATGAGCGAAACGACTAAACAATAACTGATAAATGAAGTAACAGAAATTAAATGAACATAAAACATGCTATACACCTTGACGCACTTCACTACTTAACACCTCAGCTGCGCCACAATGAATTACATACACCGAATCTATTATACATCGAATTGGAGATTTTCGAATTAGTTATTACTGCGTGTAAACATTAATAGTTAATTTCACTCTTTTTTCATTCACACTTTGAAAAGGCGAGCTATATATATTCTGCAATCCATGAAATACGAAAGTATTAATATAGAGAAATGTACTTATATTATCATAAACGAGATGTGCTAGTGCTAAATCCACTTCTTGTTGGTAGTACGGCAACCCAGAGACACAAGACCCGGTGGGGGTGTACAATAGATAAAGTGGAAATGTTAGCTGGACGACCAAAACATGAAAAAAGTATTACCCTTAAAAGTGATCAAACGAAAACCCTAGAAATTAGTTTTAAGAATTTTAATAAACGTTTGTTAATAAAAACCAAGATGATGTCTCAATTACTGTGTGTGATATTGCGAAAACTGGAAAACTCACATTTCACTCCAATGAACCCCTTAAAAATGCAACATCAAAAATTCCTTAAGGTAGTACTTCAAAAAAACTTGAAAATGTAAGATTTTGTTTATATTTCGTAAACGTGTTGTTATTATGACTGTTAACAAGTGGACAAAGTTTCATGACCTTCACGAGAATAGTTCGCGAGTTTTTGCGACTTTAATTTAATATGGTCTGTTATGGGATTTCACGAGTTTTCAAGTTTAACTGGAAAAAAACTTTACAAGGAAATTCAGGAATTTCTTAAAACTTTTAGAAATTGTTCAGTGATATTCTGAAAGTATGAAAACCCTATGACAATCATGAGTCACGGGATTTATTTATTTATTTTGTGGGGTTTTAGGGCTCGTCAACGACAAGGATTTAAAATGAGATATTAGATAAAAGTAAAATAATGTCTGGCCACTTGAAATTACGGTCGTGAAATGTGACAACGCCGCACTACATGAAGGGAACCACATTTCGTCTTTCGCCACCGGCGTGCGAAAACTAAAGCCACGGTCTTCTAACTTTCTCAATACATGAAGTTCAAAGAGATGAGAGCATTAATGTGTAATTTTTAATATTTTCAAATTGAAATTGAAATAAACTTCTTTGAGCTATATGTTGATGGAATACTTTGCCTTTTCACATAAAACAAGATGGTTTTAAAGACATTTTTCTAATAATCAACGTTGGAAGTAACCTCAAAAACTTTCATCTTCAAACTTTACGCGTTGTTTACAAGAAACAAGTTCAGCTACGATTTACAATGCCACCAACTTTAAAATATAATATACAACGTTGCCGCGAATAAAGTGTAATATGTGTTATTTTAGTTCGTATTTTACTTAAATTCATGGTTTAATACATGTGACATATCCCAAGTAATCTAACAAGTTTTAAATAAGTTTTGTTGTAATAGTTTGATATCTTACGGCGTGGTTTAAATTTAATTTTTTTTCTTCTGTTAAGTTACAAACCAGGTACAGTTACATTAAAAGGTTGAAATTTCAAATTATTTTTGATCATTTATGACCATACACACTATTTTAAAATGTTTAAACATACTTCTCAAGCTATTTTGAAACAACTTTTACTGTATGAGTGAGTTATCCAATTATAATATGCCGTAATAGTGAAGTTCAAGAACTACATGAAGTCCATTAACTTTTGACAAGATCTTACATGAAGTTCTAATTTAATATACCCATAATGATACGAATAAAAAGTCTTACGCAAGAAACACACCTTTAAAATTTCAAGTAATCATATTTAATACTTTTTGTTTACGTTTTTTAATCAGTCAGGACAGTGCCGCACATAAAAACGTTCATCAAACGGATTACTGTAGAACATTCGAAATGTTACATTTATGACTACACTATGTCTACTCATGCGATTAGCTCGCACGGAACATTGAATAACATGTATTCTGTTCGAAAATATGAATGTTTACTTTTATGTAGCAAGTCTGTTTTATTTAGCTGAGTAATATGGCAGACATATTTTACTTTCACCCATATCTTCTAGTCAAAATTCACTTGGTTCATATTTAGCATTAACATTGTAAACAGGACATAGGAATAGTAATGAAAAGTACATGATATTATACAATGGTGCATTTCGTAACTTACAAATCTAAATAAAAATCAAATGCTGTACTTTGGTAAGTGCATCACTAGAGAACGGCTCGACTAATTTGGATAATGTTTTGAAGAATGTTCGTAATAATCAGAATAGGATTTTTAGGGCAAGAAAAATTGGAAAAGTTGCCCGGAAAATTGGAAAAGTCGGGAAAAACTGAGTGTTTTCTCCTATGGGATTTTGTATGAACTCAAGACCATAACTCACGATTCGAACGAAGGATATGCGTAATTCTTTTTTTGTTTTGTTCGTTATGGTCCTGGAAAATTTTTCAGGGAAAAAAAATCGGGACAATTACAAAGGAAAGTCGGGAAATTCGGACAAACTGAAAAAGTCACAACAATTGTATGCACTCTCGATCATAACTGACGATAGGAACGACATATTTGGTTGATTCTTTTTCGTTTTGTTTTTTCAGTTTTTCAATTGAATTGTGATTCTGTTGTAAGTTCATCGCAATTGTTAATATAGACACCGATCACTCAGAAATACTTTTTTTTTCATTTTTACTTTGTTTATACATTTAAAACAGCTTTTCACAAATTCACAAAACGATAACAAACAAATTTATTGAAATTTGGACAGGAAAACGTCTGCAGGGTCAACTAGTTAACGAATATTGTTCATTACTTACCTGAAGCGACAGTGAAACCATTTGTCAGGAATAAATTGTTAACCTTCACACAAGCAGAACATGCACTATAAAAACCGGTGTTACCAGATTTAGATCTCGTTCGAGAAGACGGAACTCATGCTGATCTACATGGGCATTGCCCTCTTATTTTACATTTCCTTCATCTGCTTCGGGTTGGCTCTGAGATGAACCGGGAATTGAAAACATTTTAAATATTTTCTTATTTTCAAGTTGATCGGTAAATTAAGGTTTGGACAGGGGTAGAGATTTTAGGTCCATTAGGCCACGGTCCACTGGCAGTAATGACATTTGTACTTCTACATTTAATATCGAATTTTGAGATATTTGAAGAGTCACGATTAATTACTAATATATTCGGAATAATTTAAAGAACTGATAACAGTACATCTTTGTTAAATTACTCTTATTATTGCTATTTTAAAAAATGTTTAAAAAATGTTTAAGGAATGATGTCAGCAGATGTAACGAGACACGATACATGACACTAAAATCATCAGCACGAAACCATATGGTAACGCATGTAGTTGAAATGTACAGGTTGCCAACAACTCAAGGAGTTACCTACGGTGCCTTCGTGCCATAACGCCACATGTTTTTTCGCCTCCATTCCTTTTGCAGCGTGTATATTCGGTTCCTGGTTTGTTTGTTTCTGGTGTTTGTTAAAATTATATCAGATATAAAAATTGAACTATACGAGGAATTAGTGTATATACATTGTATATTTGTTTCAGAACGTTTCTAAGATTTCAGACGTAAGTTCCATACTTTCAATTGTGTATTTTCCATTTAAACTTTTCTGCTAGTTTACTCTAATATGTAATTCAAGTCATCGAACATACGTTTATTGAGAGTATAAAGAAGAACAAAGAAGTATTATATTACTTTATATCAGGCAATATAATGTCTTTTCAAAATTATACTAATTGCCATTGTGTTTTAAAACTCTAAGTACACTGACATTTTGTGTCATCTTAACGCACCCCATGGCCCAGGGAAAGGCGGAAGCGTGAAGAACAAGAGGTCGTAGGTTCGAATCCGGTGGGAGTAATTGTAAATTTTATAGTTAAAAAAAATATTCGAAAATATATGTACATCATGAAAATTATTTCAACGTTTCTTACGAAATATGGGGCATATTTTGATATTGTCATAAAGAAATATTTTGGTTTATTTCCTTATTTTCATACGTTTTTACTTAATTTTCTAAGTATTATTATAAAATTTAGATGTTCTTTTTACATCACACTACTTCCAAAAGTTGTATAAAGAAAAAATAAATATTGAATGATGATAGTCTCGAAAAGAAAATTGATTGTGCTATACATACATTTCGTAATACTTAATTCATCAAACTGTTGTGTTAATGAAAAGTACAGTCCATAATTTGTACGTAGAGGATTGAATGTATTCGAAAACGATTTTTAAATCAAACGAAAGACATTTTATTAAATTCCGACAATAAAACATCTCAGTATAAGCGCAGCATTTTTTATTGGGGTATGAGGGTAAAACAACGCGAGCAACGCGAGTCCCATATAATATAAAGCCCTGAGTGTAACTTACTCATTTATACTTCAGAATTATATGATACTTCCACTTTTCGTAGAAACGTGAAATTTGGTATACTCATAGCTATAGAAATCCAATGAATGACAAAATTCAAAAAAGTGTAGAATTTTAATTTTTAAGTACATTTTCGGGGGAATTAATATTACGCCAAGCTAGCGAGCATTAATTTGTGTATGCCCCACGCGCCAAACCCACCTCGATTACAGAAATATAGTAGTATGGCGGCGTACAAACGACCAATCGTATTGAGATTTATCGTGAATAGTGCATGTTATAAAAGGTTTTATGGATATGTTGACTTTAATTTTACAATCAAACCAAATTTGTTTAATTGTTTTGTGTCTTGGTGCAAATAAAAGGGTAAAAATTAATCTTTGTTAACATATTTGAAACGGCATCTGAAGAGTAACAATGATAAGTTGCCAAACGTAATCGTAACAAAGTTTTATTCATTAATGTGTCGTATGGGTTTTTGTGATTAATTAGCTCAGGCATGTAGTTGTATTTACATTACAAAGATTTATTTATTACATCATCAAACTGGATTTTTGAATAAGCGATATACTTAGGAATATATAATTTTCCTAGACATGTTTGATATTACTCACTTTGAAATTTTTGAAGTATTTACATAAGATTTAAATTCGTTTCACTTTCTTAAAAAGTGCAACAATGAAAATAATCACAAATTATATAGTCGTTTTATTTCAATAAGTCACGGTCAAGTCACAATATATGTATGCAGAAAACCGTGAAAATTAGTATCGATTCATTGATTCCATGTAAAAGAAGGTTAAGTTTATTTTATATTTCACAACAATGTTTTTTTTCCTATTTTAAACGTATGTATTATTTTTTAATAAAATTTAATATTTCTGAATTTCTGACAATATGTCCAACAATATTTTGTTTCAAACAAACCTGTTTGCTAAAAAGTAGTGATAATAAAAAATTTATTGTCAAAAACAGTACAAACTGCGTATGACCACGTGAAGGACAATAAACTAATTTATTCTCCGGAAGCAAGCAAGGGACCATCCCATCAATTCCGATCAAGGGCCCTAAGGCAGAGACGGATTCAAAAATTTCTGCAAAAATTCCCAGATATGATAAAAAGTTAGCTGCGAGTTATAATACTAATAGAATGTCAATATGTTGCTAATTTAACGCAAATAATTTACATGTACAAATTATTATCGAACTATAGATTATTCTGAGTATAGTGTTTAAAAATCGTAAGAATTGAAATAACACTAAATTCACGATGTACTATTACAATAAACACGCCCCTAGACAAAGCCTAGAGAACCTGTATAAGAAATCCGCCTCTACCCGAAGAAAAATCGGAGAAAAACCCGGGCCAGGATGGGGCTACAGCATTAATGTACACAACCGTGCAAAAGTTGAGTACACATAAAACTAAATTAATATAAGCCACAAGACAACACAATCATGCGAGAAAATAGTTTTTGAATTGTTATAATTTATTTAAAAAGTACTACAGCAATGGCATGATAAAGTACAAGACGGATTTAACTTTTATTAAAATCAATAAATTATTTTACATTGTAGAAGCACTGATGCAGGAGGTAGCTTTTAACCACGGATTTGAAGAGATTCTATTTCGTAATATCTTTTATATTCTTGGACAGAGAATTATATAGAACGATTCCCGAATGATATGGTCCTTTTTGGCAAAGAGTGGTTGACACTCTTGGACGATAAGTATTATTTCTATTGCGAGTATTGTGTTCGTGAACGAGACTTTCGTATGAAGCAAGGGTTGCACTTCAGTAATTCGGTCTTAACAAACACGACCGTTTCATAAATATAAATGCAGGGAAGTGTTAAGATATTTAATTCCTTGAATAAAGTTTGACAAGAGTTTCGGGGGTGAGATTTACAAATTATCCGAAATTAAAAACAATGTTTAAATCTTATCATGTCATTTCTTGTTGGTTGTTATTTATGTTATTATGTTGGCAGATAGAATTCGTTCAATTCTCAGTCGCATCAACCAAAAGGACATCAACAACGGGAATAACAAGCCGTATGGAAATATTCCACTGAACGACTCGTAAACATCCACTTCCACGGAAAACGAATAAATTTGAAATGCTCCTAGAGGTCAGCTGTTAGGTAACACAAACAGAAGATGGTTTCCCTCATTCATTACTTGAAAGACCATTACCTGAGATATGACATAAATATAATGAAGTTTTCAACTGCCTTCTTTAAAGGGGACTTTGAAAAAATGAAGGACTTCAAAGGAATATCGTAAGTCTGAGAGCATAGTCTATATTAAACTAGTGGTGCAAAACCATTGCACATACGTTCTCATATAACTTCTCCGTGTGCAGCGTAGAGTGAAAAACTTCTATAGTGATAAGGTCATTTCTGGCGTGGTCCTCTATATTTTGGTCGTCTTCCAGTGCTCTGTTCATGCTCAGAGATGCTAGATGAACTTATTATTCTTATATTTGAAAATAAACATTCAGAATAATATTTCAAAACAAATAGCGACATATCAGTCTTATAAATATCGTAAAAGTGTTGTGTAAATGTAATTTCGTTATAGACAGAAATTTGTGTATTTTCGTATTTGCAGTGCGTTTCTGTCCTCCTATGTATTTTATCATTATCATATCTTTCATTTCAGTTTACTAACTGAATTCTTCGTCTGCTTGGTCCATTTACGCTGCTAAATATTATTCAAGTTTCTTGAAATAGTAAACCAATGCGTAAATGGAGCAGATAGAAATTATTTTACTGCGTCTATACCAAACTTTCAAGAGAAATACCGCTAATGTATACTAATTCTACTTTACGTACAGAAAATTTAAGGAAAATCATAGGACCAATTTTTGAAAAATATTCAAAAATGTACTTTGACCTTCATGTGAAGTGCCCTTTGTGTTCAAGTATAAAGAAAATTGAAAGCATATGTCAGAAGTAAATTCTACCCTAAATACGAAGAATGAAAAAACAATTTACCATTCGGTCAGGAGTCCTGCGCACAGACGGGCGGACAGACGGTCAGGACGGACGTCCAGCCAAAAACCACTTTTTCGGAATCAGGGGTCAAAAACGGATATTTCCGCCAAAAATCTTGTTTTCGAATTTTTTCACGATTACAATACTTTCTATATACTACGTATATGAGAAAGTAAAAAACAAGTTATTACCTAATATATTATTAATAATTCTTCAAAAAATCGAAAAAGATATCCACGAATAATACGTCCGGCAAATTGTTGTTAATTTTTTTCTATTCTCGAATTTGCCGCTCTCTTCAACCAGTTATTCTGTATTCTGTTAACTTAATAAAGCTAGCAGACAACCAATAGAAGAATACACAAAAAAGGTTCAAAATTAAGATAGGCAGCTTGAACAACTTTGAACAAATCAAACACATTTCTAAAAGTTTTTGCAGGAATTGTCCATAATTACTAATGACTTCTTAAATTTTGTAATAGTATTAGTTTTGGTGTATGTGTAATTTGACTTTATGCGTATTGATTTAAACATCTGAGAAACAATATTTTAACTACATCTTTAAGAAATTAAATAAGGTAGAGCGAAAGCGACATGTCAATGTAGGGAAACTGTAACGAATTGAAGCGAAAATGTGTCGTTTCGAAGTAACAGATTTAAGAAGAAGTAAGAAAAGGATAATGGGGTATAAAGAGTAATTGTGGAACTTAAGGGAAAAATATGATGTTCGCAACTCTGACAAGAATAATTGTAAATGAAATAAATAAAAAACATTTATTTTAAACACATATTTTGTTGTACGTACCATTTTCGTGTTTTCTGGAATATGGTTCTTCGTAGTAAAATATAGGAATAGATGGCGAGAAAACAAATAATAATAATAATTTTGTTCTAGATAGATACAAAAGTATATAATTAAATAATGGCAATAATATTTAACATCCTTGTTAATATGTCACAAATCGCTATAAGAATATTTCGAGATGACATTTTTTTTCGTTTTTCCTGAGACACCGCACCGGTGTGCATGTCAATGATTTAAACAATCATGAGAAGTTTGTCGTCGAGCTCCATTTTGTAAGATGCGCGTATCTTGACGTGGGTGCGGCCACGCCTCTTTACGCATATAACCATGACGGTTAGTTGTGATAAGAAGTGTGTCGGCTCCGCCTTCTTATGCATGACGTGTCATTTCTCGACAACTTCGGAAGCAGGGAACAACTTTTGATTCTTATTTAAACGATCTACAGAATATCAATAAACTTGTTTACAATAGAATATAGAAGTAACTTAATAAGTACATACTTTTATCTTTGCTCTAATATTATTAGGTAAAAATTTACTAAACGTTATTTTCAACTTATAAAATAACAACATAAACTCGATATGGATAGATAAAAGAAAACCATAATTATTATAATATTGCGATTTTGACCCAGTTAAAACAGAATAAGAAATCTTCATGCAAGAATATCCATTAAAAAAATAAAATTGCATAAGAAGATAATTTAATTTTGTTTTCATTCCAACAAGAGAGAGTAATGTTTATTCATTCTTCAAACATTTACTTCAAAAATTCCTGTACTACAGATGAACACCTGTACCTATGTTATATTATAAGCCTAACAACAGCTTTATGTTGTAGATCTCTTGACATGGTTTTACGCGCAGTACACACAAATGTTGGGTTGTGCTAAATGAAAATGAAGAGTTACAGACAAATGTGGAAGATACTGTTGAACAAATAGATGAAGCTTCTAAAGATGTAGGGTGTTTCTTAATGGTATGCAAATTTAAAATGAAATAAAACACGTAAAAATAATGTTAATGGTCATTTTGTTGGCTTTATCTAAAAGATAATTTTATGCCATTAGGGTTTACCATGATTGTGCTGACTCGAATGAAGCGCAATCGGGAAGTCCAATTTTCAACCACTTTATCGAGCAACTGGGGCCATATATCGCCTAATAACGCGGTGAATGTTGACTTCCAAGTGGTCCAAAGTCTGTGGTTTATCGGTGTAGACTAGTTATTTCACATATTCCAAAGAAAGTAATCCATAGGTCTGAGATCACACAATCGTGGAGGCCAGCTCACAGGTCCGTTACGCGAAATTATGCACTCATTGAATGTTCCTGCAATAAATTGATGGTGTCGCGCGCTGTGTGGCATGTTGCGCCATCTTGTTGAAACCAAAGCTCTGCCACGTCAATACCATTCAACTGAGGAACGAAGAAGTCAGCAATCATGATTCTATAGCGCTCTCCATTGACGGTAATATTCTGGCCGTCATCATATTTAAAGAAATATGGGCCAATGATTCCACCTGCCCATAAAGCACACCAAACAGTGACTTTTAATGGATGTAAGGGCGTCTCAACAAAAGCTTCTGGATTTTCTCCACTCCAAATTCGGCAATTCTGCTTATTGACGTAGCAGTTCAACCAAAAATGAGCCTCATCGCTGAACAAACTTTTGCGTTGAAAAAGAGGTTCAAGCTGAATATTGTTTTCGGCCCATTCACCGAAATACGGCACGCATAATGGTCGCGCGGTTTCAACTCTTGCACAAGCTGGATCTTGTAAGCTCATAAGCCAAGATCTTTCCGCAAAATCTTCCACAAAGTGAATGGGCAGAGCTCTAATTGCTGTGCTCGATGGCGAATAGACTTATTTCGGTCCTCCTCAACACTACGCTCCACAGCAGCAATAACTTCTTCTGTGCGCACTGTATGGCGCCTTTGTGGATGCGTATTGTCAACTAGAATATGCATGGTGCAAAAACAATCCATGGTTTTCCGAATAACTTGCTCGGATGGACGTTTATGTCGACCGTAAAATGGACGAAGTGTACGGTAAGTTTGGCGAACTGAACCATGATTCTCAAAATAAATTTGCACAATTTGCAAGCGTTGTTCTGGCGTGAGTCTATTCATGGTGAAATGACAAAATGTACTGACCACAAATCAACTGTCAAATTAACAATCACTAGATACAGAGTTGCAAATTTAAGAACCAAACCTCAAAAAAACAAATGCAATATTAGGGTCTCTTTCAGTTTTATTTATTTATTTATTTTACTGAGGGCAAACATTTATTTTTATAAATAATAAAAATTCTAAAGAAAAGTTAATTTTATTGAAGTGGTGAATTACTAGGTACCTGTCAAGGACTTCTGACAAATTAGTGATGCATTTGTAAATGTGATAATAAATTTACTTTCAAAATTAAAGGACACTTTTACATTATATTTCCTGAATTGTTACGGCGACTCTTGTACAGTTATTCTTTGTATACTTCTTCTAGCCCTTCTGTCATTTTGTCTCGTGTGGAACGAGTTATATGCAAACGAATATAATTATTCTTCCATGGTATACCATCTTTTTCCCTTTCAATTATTCGGTGTTTTTGACCCAACCGCGAGGAGACTAGTTCATTACTCATACTCATGAAAATATACGCAATATTGCGTGCGACCGAATATTAATGCTTCGTGCTTTTCATCCTTCCATATGAAATCCTGTTTTATATCAATTTTGTATGAATTATGGTAAAGGAGAAAGTGAATGAACGGTCGCTGGGAGGTAAGGGAACAAATTCTCTTTTTTACAATAGGGTCTTCCCCATCTGACATATTTCTACGTAATTATCTCAGGCACTCTTTAGTGACTTAATCAATCCGAAATCCAGATTACTTGGTATGGACAAAGGACAAAAAGAAAAGAAAAGTAAAAAAAGTAACATGGGTTGGGACCTAAGTGTAAGAGACAAAATTCTTCTAGGAAAAAAATAGGAATAGAAGAGATATATGCTCACGTGGGCAAGTTCGCAAACCTGTCTTCTTCCCTAGAAGACAGATAGAAAATTATTCGCCACCTTATTTAAGCAGCGCGTGTCCCCCTGTCGCGCTTGTAGGGTAACACGGGCCCTTTATCCCCTTCTTTAAAAGAACGTATATTTCTGCATTTACAACCACAACGCTAATTTCCCACGAGTTCTGTCAATTCTGTATGTGACAGGGGAGATATGATCTAATATTTAAATGGGCGTTTATACTTGTGCACGAGTTTGTGACACCTGCCAACTCGACTTGAAAAGTCGTATATTAATACTTTGTCTCCAACAGTACATTGAATATTATAGTGTTTTTGTCGTAGCGTTGTTGGAATTTTACGCTTGTGATTCCAAACCCACCTGCCGTTACCATGCGCATTTGCTCTATCGCTTCACCCCATTTCTGTACTGCTTGCTCGACATTGTTCTCGACGCGCGTCAGTGATGCCGCCTCAGCGGACAAGAGCGGCTGCCTTGCAAACACTTACTCAAACAGACTCATCTTCATATTTTCATGACGCGACATACTATAGCTAAACACCGCGTATTTGAGATATTCATCCAATACTGTTTGACGTGTTGACACACAATTACTAATAATAGATATCAGAGTGCCACTTAAACACATGCCCCGTTAACTTGTGGCTGATATACGGAAGTATATACGTTTCCCCATTGATGACCAAAATACCTGTCCTCGATCACTTAAAATCTCTATCGGTGCTCCGTGGCGCAAAATTACTTCATTTACTAAAAATCTCGCTAACAAAGGTGCTGTCCCTGACTTCGCCTCGCAGAATCTTGAGGTGTAGTCAATACATACAATAATCCATTTATTACCTGCTCTCGTACGGGGCAGAGGGCCAAATAAATCAGCTCCTACGCGATCAAATGATCTTCCTATTGACATGGGTATCATTTTGCCCGTCGGTCTTTTGTTCTTCTCGCCCTTCCTGAGTTGATAAGTGTGACAGATGGAAACAAAACTGGTAATATCCTTACGTATTCCCTCCAAATAATGTATCGTGAAGCAATTTTATCCAACGTTCCCGCGACTCCTAAGTATCCCACTGCCGGCTCGTCATGCATCATAGATAATATTTCCTTGTTAACGCATCCGGCAAAACTATAAGTAGCGGTAGTGCTGTTCTATCGGTTGGACGATTTTTTATAAACGATATCATCTCAAATTGTTAACTGGCTAGCAAACTTGCGTCTTGTCTGAGGTTCTTCAACTAGTTTCTTAATGTTCATTACCCGTTCGTTCCGCAGTTGTAAGCCCGCCCAGCCAAATGTAATCAGCGCTAGGGTTTGGAGTTCTACGTATCTGCCGCGCCCACATTCGTGGGAAGAGGGTGACTAAAACAATCGGCGTCTGAATGCAAACGCCCGGATTTATATCTCATTTCAAAATCATACTCTTGTAATAACAGCGACCAACATATAAACGATAGTTTATAGAAGAGGAACAAAAAGAGGATAGTTCGGATAATTTGTAAATCTCACCCCCGAAACTCTTGTAAACCTTTATTCAAGGAATTAAATATCTTAACACATCCCTGCATTTATATTTATGAAACGGTCTTGTTTGTTAAGACCAAATTACTGAAGCACTTTATACGAAACAGTCTCGTTCACGAACACAATACTCGAAATAGTAATAATATTCATCCACCTAGAGTGTCAACCACTCTTTGCCAAAAAGGACCTTATCATTCGGGAATCGTTCTATATAATTCCCTGCCCAAGAATATAAAAGACATTATGAAATTGAATATCTTCAAATCCGCGGTTAAAAACTACCT
>NNCF01127036.1:45053-76336 GCA_002313205.1 Laupala kohalensis
CTACAATTATAAATAATGGAAGACTCCTTGATACACACGCGTGCCGCGTGCAGCCAAGACGCCCTTCGTTTATCTTTCAATAAACAAACCTCGACATAGTGTTACGCCCCTACCGTAGCAACGAACTTTGATTACTTGAGATTACGCTGGGAACCGTGGTCGAAGTAACATCGTCGCCCGATAGCCTAAAACAGAACCCCAGCTGATTACGCTGAAAAACCCTTGAACAGAGCACGTCGATATCCGATTATCTCTACAAGAAGCCCAGCTCCGCGAAATAACTCTAAGTTATTATTACGCTGACGATTTTCCTCGAGGTCACGTCGCAACCTCTAACGAGAAACCCAGCTCCGCTGAAATATCCCTTGTCCAAGAACCTGGATTATCGACAACCAGAATTCGTCGGTCGTGGGACCTACTCTACGATCCCAAGACACAGCACGACATCTCCGATCACCGACTCGCCTGAAGTCAGTCGTGAGTTACACGAACAAGGCACAATTTCGCACTGAACTTTCTACGCCTGTCGTTCGTCGTCTCGTGCTATTCCTTGTTCACTTTACGACGACTCGTTTATAGAATAAACCTTGTTCTAATTGAACCTTTGAGTATTTATTTTGGAGAGGAGGAAAACTTATTGCGAAGCAAGTCTACATGCAGAGGCTTGCGAAGCAATAAAAAATCTTCCCCGACAAAAATACGTTTGTTTACACAGATGGTTAATCTATGAACGATTCCGTGGGTGCTGCCTGCTTTCCACTGCCATAGTGTCGCATGTTCTTTTCGCCTCCATTCCTTTTGCAGCGTGTACACTGCGGAGAAATATGCAATACTTGAGGTACTGAAGTTCATTCAGCTATCTTCAATGCGGCGTGCGTTGCAGGAAAGCAGTTCTTGATATTTCAACGTTAGACACAATCCCACGTTGCTATAATATCGTCTATTCTTAAGACATGGCAAGCCAAATGGGAAAATGGCGCCTTCAAGCTGAGGAAGGTAAAAGACTCCATTAAGACCCGGTCGTCTTCATCCCATGCGAACAGATGTGAAGAAGCGATCCTTACACGTTTTCGTATTGGCCATTGCTATCTTACGCGGTGAACCGCCCCCCCACCCCATTGTGAGACTTGCAACACAACATATACCGTGGAACACATTCTTTTGAAGTGTCTCAAATATAGTACCAGCCGACGGAGACACAATCTACCTAATAGATTGGACGTTACGCTTGGGCAAAATAAATCTACTTTCATTTGTCTGTTTGGATTCCTTCAGGAAGTGGCTTTGGCGTAGTACCTGATCTTTGTTTGTCATGATTGAAATCCATAAATGAATCGGGGCTCCTCCCACAAGTTCTCGGTAGGGTTTAGATTTACATCCTCCTTTCTTTTCCTTTTCTTTAAATTTACATCTTTCTTTGTTTTCCTTTTTTTATGTTTTAGGCAACTTTTGTCTTATTAGTGTTTGGATATATGGTACTTCAGAAGGGTTAGTGGGTATGGTCGAGTCATTCGGCGAGTTCCATGCATGTTGGCTCTCCCTAGTGCGTAACAGAATTTGCGTACAAAAATGTTAGGGTTCTAATGACCTCGATGTCGGCGAACCTTAAAGCCCCAATAAAAATAATCCTCGCCAAATTTCATCACGATTGGTCCAGTGGTTTAGTCGTGATCACGAAGCAAGCAGACACTTCTTCGCGTTATGCATTTATATATTAGTATGGATAACATTGCTTATAAAATGTAATGTGTGTTATTGATATGGGTTTTTTGTAGATACCGTGAAATGAATTTGAGGAAAAAATTATTACTCAAAGCGTTAAATCAATTCTTTATGTATAGAGAGGAAACAAAGAAAATATCATCTACTTCAGCAAAGGATTGCTCTTCAAGAACATATGCGAAAACCCATCCTCAAATATGATGGATGTAATAATATTTTGTTTTCGTATATTAATTATTTCATATTATCTGCGATTTTTTTCTTTTACAATAAGAATGAACGTCCGTTCAAACTATTAAAGGATATTTCAATTGGTACACCTTTAAGCATTCATTCAACAAAGTTATTAATTTAAAAATATGGATGGAGCATATGCTCGCATCTACATAAACTTCAATTTTTTCTTCCCGAGACAGTAAGTTTTTTAAAGAATTTTTACGTATATTTTTGCTATAGATCATAGATGCTTTGTTCATTTTTAGGTTGACATGTTAAAAATAATAGTTCTATGACAATGGCCATCTTTCTCCCTATTACTTATCATTGTTATTTGTAATGGAGAATCCTAAGGAATTATTTGTGATCTAACCGGGCGTTGCATCAAGGTTAATAATTATATTTTTATCGTACATTCTTTATTCATCCACAGTTCCTTGAATTGTTCTTTACGTGTCGTAACATCATCTTATTCTTCACGATTTTGATGAGGTCATTAAATAGTAAATTTTCATATTCTCTATCTAAAGTGAACACATCTTCGTCTTGTTGATTTATTTCTCTTTTCGTGTTTTAAATTTTTGTTTATTTTAAGAGAGGGTGCATTAATTCTACTCCGAAAGCGGTTATATCCTCTTACCGAAAGGGCGAAGCCACCCGCGGACCGTTGGGCTAGTCCAAGCAATTTTCAGCTTGATAATAAATAAATAAATTGTAAAAAAAAGCTGTTACTAACCACGTGAAGGACAAACTAATTTAATCTCCGGCAGCCAGCAACGGACCGTCCCATCAATTGCGATCAAGGACCCTAAGGCAGAGACGGATTTAACATTTCAGCACATCCCTAAGATATGAATAAAAATAGTTCGTATTATAATATTAACAGAACTCAAAACTTAAAATTAACCCAAACAAGTGGCTTCACACGTATATATTATTAACTATAGATTATTTGGAAAATATTATGTACAAATCTTAACTATTAAATTAACTCTAAAATTCAAGATTAATTATTTTAATTAGACCGCCGCCCCTTGGGCGAGGTTCGGTACATAAAATCTGCCTCTACCGGAAAGACAACAAGAAAAACCCGAAGCAGGATGGACTTTAAGTAAGAGTTAGATTACGATTACAGGATTTACTCTCAACAAAGTAACAAACATGCGAATTTAAATAAAAGGTTGTAAAATGCTCTATTTTCTCACTACATGCATTTTGAAGGATAGTATTGTACGCTGAAAGCAGGATTTATTGCTCTACAGCCGTGATCCTATGACTTCTGTCGATTCATGTGGCGAGTTGACACCGGAGGTTGATGTCACAAGTTTTTAGAAAAAGTCCGGCCAAAAAAAGTTGATGACTTATAAACTTGCACTATGTAAACATAAACTTTGCAAAGGGAATCTCAAAATTTTACCAATTAATTAAACGGTAAAATGCAAAACAAGAATAAACCATTTTTAAATGTTCAAAAAATGGTAATTTTGATTCAATTATCTTCATAAACTACTTGTACTATTTGTTTGTGATAATAATTATCTTGATAAATGTTTATGGCAACTTTCTTTTGTTTGAATAAAATAGAATGACATTAGTTTGAGAGCAAGAAATATATAATCACAGTGCAATGTTGAATCAAAGAATGACCTTTTCTCTCAGTAACTGATTTAGTTAAGAAAATTATCCAAAGGATTTTTCAGCCTAACAAATCTGTCTGTTCTTCTCCAATCTCCAAGTACACCTGTTATTCTCCTAATTCATAAAAGGTGTGTGCTCAAGTTTAATGGCTCACTAAGGATTTTCCCCACACTACAATCTATAATGATTTCATATTTGATGCCATGTAAGTATACAACTTATTTCATGTGAATTAATTCATTTTAAAATGTATTTATTAATTTAGAGTGAAAACTCTTCCATCAATTCTCTTATTTTAGCTAACACAATAGGAATTACAAATTAAATTTTTATCGACAGTTAACAGGAATTGAAGGGAGCATGAAACACTTCCTAAACGACCATCCACGTAGTACATAAAAACCCTCGGCGGCGGCGGGGGGCGGTTACATTTTGTTACGATGTTAGTGATGTGGGGTAAAGAAAACTGGATCTAGCCTTTGTACTTTGCTACATAATTTTTAATAAGTTTTATTTCATAGGGTATGCAGAACATGAAGGTGCACTGCAATGTTTTTCATTAACTGCTGTGAGAGCACAGAAAAGCAAGTGTGTGTACCAATTCTCCCTACACGTTCCAGAACACAAGAGTTACATAATTTTTCTCCTCGGGTGAGCAGTTAATAATAATGTAGGAGGCGAAAGAGGTATCATACAGGTATATAATTTTTTTTTTTTTTTTTTTTNTTTTTCCATAGACTGTTATGGAGAACTCCCCAGGTGAAAAACAAGTGGAGTGTCCACATCTGACAACACTCAAAATTTTGATAAAAATGAAAGAGCTAAAGATGAGGGAAATGTCTCTCAAAAGAAAATTTTGTGAAAGATGTGCTTCAAATGCAGTTTAAAACCATCTAAAATTAATGATGTTCACCATGCCTTGGCAATCCCAGTTTAAATAAGTCAGAATTTCTGATAAAAGCTCTTGCTCGCAATAACTAAAAATGGGGCACTGGGTAGCTGGTAATTCTCCATCCCAAAATTCCCTGACCAATAGATTGACCTCTGATCTATAGAGTAATTTTCCGACTTCCATCATACATTAACATGTATGCAAAAATTACTTTAATGATTGAGAAACAAACATCCAAGCAGGTGAAATCTTATAAAAATAAAGAAGTAATTTCATGCATTTAAAAATTATCAATAATTCTTAAAACTATCTTCAATAGTAAAGTGTTGTCTTAAAAAAAAACACACTTAATTGAAATATAAATAAAACAAATTTTGGTATGACTGACAAAAGACTGATGAAAGAGGTCTTAAGCTCTACCATCATTGAAACAATGCTGATACAGATTGAGAACAAATCAGTGGTTGTAGGCAGAGTTACACCAGCTTACCCTGTCCAGCAGACGTATGACAATGCCAGTCTTTCGCCCCATCTCATTCCTATTCAAAAAACATGTAATATTCTTCCAAGACATCAGGGTCAGTTAAGTTATAAAGCATTTGTGGTTAGTGAAACATATCTGCTAAAATTAGGAAAAAAAAGGTAGCAGTGAAATCACAGACCACTGTTCAAAGCTTCAATAGCCCTCATAAGTAACTGCTACGACAATGGAGAGTTGCAACAACCCACCAGTTACCACTCCTCTAACTAAATACCTACACTCAGAACTGACTTGCTGTTGCTTTGTTGCAACGGTGCTAACAGTTCTGAAAACAGTTGAAACAATTGTTAACAATTCTGTAAATTTTTCTTGTATACTGCTGAAACAATTATGAAATGTGTATATTCTGAAGTATGGTGAATCAAGTTTGGTTTGTCATGAAAATGATATGGAAGACGGGCCAAACTCTTACTCTTTGCAATTTGTGGCATCAAAATATTGTTAAATTCAAACAATGACACGTTCATTATAATGAAAGATTAGCAGATCAGTGTCACAGTCGCAACACATTTGTTCCAATGGAGTTGTTTTAGTGGAACTGCTTCACAGCTGTCATGGAACCATTACAACAGCTCTGGGATGGAACCATCTGGCATACCTCTAACCATGTCCCATCAAGACTATTGGATTAAACAAGTTACTTTTTCACTATCAGTGAGGCAGAACTTCCGTCTTACACTAAAAGAACTCGTGGGAAGGTTATTGGGTTGAGCAAGTCACCTTAGAATTTGTGTTGAATTTTTCTAATTCCACAACCGGTTGTCGCTTTTACTTTTTTCAGAGCGTTGAGAAAATTCCCCGACTTTTCCCAGTCGCTCACCACCGTGGAACATAAAAGTTGCTTAATACAAGTCTACAATAAAGTTGCTTTTTTTTTTTCCTTTTTAAGAGAAATTCAAATTTATGAATAGGAATAAATTGAAATTATATGAATCGTATAAGAACTGCTAAAAATCTATTGTTTTTGGAAATGTTATTAAAAAACTATTTTCCTACTCCTCCCAATAAGCAGACTCATTATTTTCTTATGTACATTTATTTCTGATTTCAGTATTCAGACATATATAAAGCATTTGCACAAGTAAATATCAAGTATGAAAAGGAATACACGGCAACATAAAAAGGATCAGGAAAATTTCTGGTTCTCCACTAAAGAATATTCTCTGGACTAGGAAGAACTTGCAACAGGTATTCCTCAAAGGAGAGCGCCTTTCGTCTTATAGAATTTTTGCACATCAGAATATAAATGAGTGACACTGGATGCAATTCAGATGAAGGAAGGACAATTAGGGGTAATGTGAACTCAAAGACAAACTCATTGTTCTCACAAGCACTTCTCAGTCTGTGTTCTTGTTTTGAGAACTAAATCTCGCTTATAAATACAATATCAATTCATTCCAAGTTTGTTCTTTGTAGTGATGGTAATGGTGGAAAGATGATGTTGGCATAAGCATTTTACAAAATAATATATGTATGTTTTCTTGGCATGTGCTGATTTCTACAGAAGATCTAATCTTTTATTTTTCATTTATTTTTAAAAGGTATATTATATACACACACATACACAAACACACGCACACACAACCAATATCCCTCCAGAGGTGTCATAAATTAAAAAGTTACATATATATATATATAAAAAAAGAATCTGGGAACTTTTCACAAATCTCTGTAAAAATATAAGTGGAATTGGTAGGTACACATTTGCCAAAGTAACAATAGTTCATTAGATTATTGTGGACAATATCGATATGAACAAGATATATATAGAACACCAATGTCCACTCATCATCCACAGAAGACTCTGTGTGATATACCAATAACACAGGAGAAAACAAAGATATACAAACAAATCAATTCTATTTCTCCCAAGGTAAAAATAATTTGCTCGTCTGAAGCCCTAACAAGCTACGTCAAGAGTTCAATCAACTATTTTAAGAGTTCAGCACATGTAGCTGAAGCGGCACCTTCAGTCTCCGAATTGATTTCATATCATTCTATATTTCACTCGCTTACTTTACAATAAGAGAAGTTGCCATACAAGGAACACATACTTACTAAGTCCCTGCAGTTCATCTAGCACATCTTGCACCCATTTCACTTGATGTTTTGTACAGTTTTGAGAACTATATTATACCACAATCACTCGCATGCACATATTTATTCCACAGCTGCACAAAAAGTATTCTAGTTCCATTTTACAAATGAGAAATTATCCACAGGACAAGGCAGAATGCTACAGCTTACATTACAACTTAGAGGACAACAGCAAAAAGGAATTGTTCAAATACAGGGAACTCTGCACTTCAAAAGTAGTAAAACCACATATCCATTGCAATGAATCACTTTATACACATTATACATTCACTTAACGATCCAGTATGCTATAATTGATGAGATACGCTTTTACTATCTATATTTTTTCTCGTATTCAATTACCAACAATGTCCTGCAAACCAACAGCAGGAGACTTGAAATAGTACAGCTCTTTCTAACAGTGTATACGAGGGCTGCATGTCAGGTATTTCATAATGGGGAGCCAGAACATAGGAAAAAATCTATTAACTATATTTAGAAAATAAGAAAGCTTCCTAAATATGAGAAATAAAAATAAATTTGAACTTGTTCTGTAGAACAAGTCTCAAGAAAGACAGGTAGTCAAATGCTGGAGAAGGAATTAGTTGAAAGAACAGTACTCAAGAAATTCAGCGGCAGCAGTTATAACCAACACTCAAACGCACAAGTATTTACCTGTCCCATTCACAATATAAGTATCGATTCGTTAAACGTAAACTACTCTGTAGAAAGAGTTCATCACAATTCCCAATAGAGGTGCTTTTCGCAATACATTCACTATGGTAATGTGAAATAAACTGTTCATTTAAAAATCTTCTAGGTTTTTCAGAATAAATTTACTGCAAATAATATGATAAAAAATTTTAGTTACAACAGTTAAAACATCTACAGAAGCATCCTCACCTCAGGCAAACTATGAAATAGCAAGCCTTCACACTCAAAGTAACACAACTAATACCATTCACTACGAAATGTAAATGTTACCATGCTCAAGAGACCTAGAGCACTGGAAGAGGACGCGTGAAATTATGGAGGCCACTTGTTGGTCCAATATTTGACTCATAACTAACGCAAGTAGCCTTTGTTCTTGTTGCAAGAACAATGGTCTGTTATCAGGGTGACGGGCCAAATGTAACAAAGTTCCTGCAGCACGTCGCAGCATATCTAAACTTGTGCCCATTGAATCAGGATTGTCTCGCAAAGCTCCAATACCATGTTGATTCGCCACTCCTAGAGCACTTGCTTCAGCCTGCTCGATAAAAGCAACTAATAATGATACACAAGGGCTTTGCAAGGCAACTGTGCGCGCTACACCACTGTCTGCTGCTGCTAAATAGTGAAGTAAATTAACAGCAAACTCGCGTAGCACTTGCTCTTCACCTCGACACAGAAGTTTAGTTAAAACAGCACACAACCTTTCCAAACGTGAATATGGAGGCGTAGCAATTACTAAATCAACATTGTTTTCAGTAACACACAATTTGCACAATGCTTCCAGGGCTAATCGTTGTGGGGAAAGTGAAGATGAGACTGTAGGAAATGGATCCTGTCCATGAGCAGCTGGACAAACTGCCCAATGCAACAATCCATCCAGGACAGGTCTTGAGATCTCTTCCGGATATTGTCCTAAATCCATATGACCAGCTATATTGGCAGCTGTAACTAATGCATTCTCTCTAATGTGATGAAGAAAGTCCCACCACCATTCACTTTCACCTTGTAAACTAGAACAAGAATCACCAAAATCAGCATCTTCCTCCCTGTCATAGTTACGCTGTTTTGCTGTTCGCGCTGGGTGTTCATGATGCAAAAGCAATAACTTTCCCAAAAGACCAAGAAACGTTGGATTTTTGGCAAACTCCACTTCATTACCAGGAACAAAAGTGAGATTACGTAAAATATTGGAAAGACAAACACATCGCCTGGCCAGAGAATCTTGAGTATCTGTTACAAGATAAAGACTTGCTTCATCACGAGTGTAACATTCATCTTCATAGTCAGACATTCTACGGCGTTTAAGCGTGCCAGCAGGATCACGGATATTTAACAGTAGTTTCCTGGATTCATTGCTTTCCTCATCTTTCCTTTCTTCATTTTTCAACACTAAGTCTTGAGTACTTCCAGAAGTTGTGTCAGCTTCTTCATTTATCTTCTCTGAATCATTACTATTGTTACTATTACTGTTAGAACCATTCTCAAAGGATATTCCATTCACATTATCCTCTGAAGAATCTTCCATTTTCTCACATTTACTACTACTACTATCTACATCTGCAATTCCTTGTTCTGAAGAACCACATGGTTCTTCCTTAATTATCAAGGATTCTTCACACTTACCAGACTTTTCACATACTTCCGGTGCTAGAATATCATTCACTTCAATTGGCTCCTCCTTTATTCGAGATAGTACTTCACTAAGAGATTTATTAGTCCGTGTTTTCATATCGCACTTCTTTCTTTCAGCAGAGAACAAGCACTCCTGACTCTCATCTTTGTTAAGGGAACCTGAATTTTCACTAGCATTGTCAGTTTCTACTTCACATTCAGTTTTCACACTCTTCAATGATGTAGCCTCTTCACCGATGGTAGATTCGGTCATGTAATTAGAATTCTCTGTAGGGTTTGGCACATTACCTTTGTTACTTTCAACTCTTTTGTATGGGAGAACACGAACAAACGGTACATTACCAAATTCGCCTTGAAAACATGTGACAATATATTTTGTTGTGCAATTGTCAGATGTAGCAAGCTGCCATGGGTCTTGTTCCAATTCCGCAGTAACATTTTCATCGACTACATCCCCATCCACATCCCACACTTTTCTGTTATCAAGAACAAAAATGTCACTTTCTTTGTTGACAACTTTAACAGGCTCCCCTTTCCTCGTAAGCAGAGTATAATTAGTTGTTGACTGAAGAATACACACACGTTCATCTGGATCGACAGGTGTAGTAACTGATCCTAAATCCACTTCTTCAGGTTCTATTTTAACATGATGATACCACTTTTCACCACTTTCGTCAGAATTATTCAGAAAGGATATGGAAATGGGAGCATCAAACATATCCACAAGGGATCGCCGAAAGTGCTCCAGCAACACATCTAGAAGTCCAGGCATGTGTGCCAAACCAAAGTATGCCACAGTGGAGTCATCAAAAAGAAGTATATTTAACACATCCAGTGCCCAGCAGCTCTCTGCAAGAAGACCAGAGCGTAAACTCATCATTAGACGCCAGGCTTCTACAGGAGAGACATCCCCACGGTTCATGCGCTTTCTCTTGTACAAAACTGGCATTGTTGCTTCAACACTATCAGATGGAAATACTATTTCACGCTTGGGAATTGTTTGGGCAGGATACTGAGATGAACAAGGCATTCCACCTGAGTGACCCTGAAACACACAAATTGAGTTACTAACCCAAATAAATCTAAAACTACACAAAAACAAAAAAGAAGAAAAAAATTATTGTCAATTTACTACCAAAAGAAGCAGGTAAAAATTGCATAAGATCATCTGATGTATTATTATTGAAATGCAACAATTTATCACCACAAGGAATTTGTTGGTCATGTACAATTTCAACAAGAGCAAATAAGAATGTAATGTCTTCTAACTATTCCATTTTTTTAAAATTAAGAACAAGGTGTTCTAAAAGTAAACAAGTTTAGTAAATAGGGATATTTAATGTCATTGTTAAAATTTTTGTTCAAATATATATTACACAAAAATAATGAATACATTGCTCTGAATTTCTATAAATACTTTAGTTACCCAAATATAGCCCCTCCTTATTTTAGGAGGCAGAATTAAAACAAAATGAAATCGACTCTTGCTGAAGGGAAAGGTTCAGTCATAATTTTATGTAAAATGGTAGACACTGGGAAGTATTATAATAAGGATTTTAAAATGAAAAGCTTTCTTTCAGGAACCGGCACAGCTCAATTCTTTTTTACCTAACCAGATCCACACAGATTTCAACTCTTTATTTCAAATTTTCATGCAGTTTTCATTCCAGTTGTCTTGGCATAATTCAGAACTTGCAGTTTAAAAATTGCATCAAAGCCTCTTTGATCAGCCAACTTTCAATGTGTCAAAGAAGATCTCCATTTCTCAACAATCTTGTCGCCATGGCATGATGGTATATCCCACAGTCAAGGTAGTCACTACTAGGCAAGAATCCCTCTATTACAACTCAAAATTTTTCCTATCCATGTATTCAACAATCAGATCAATTAAGTTGAAATTAAGAATCAAACTAAAATATTCATATATGAAATTAATGAATAAATTTTAGTAATTCATTAGATACATTCATTAAATCTGTTATATTTCTTATCTTATAAATATTAAATTTATTATATTGTATATATTATATTTGTTAGATACGTTCGTGGACTCTTTTGAGCCAATTAAACATTTTTTAAAAAGAATTTTCAATTAATAACTTATCAGGCAATAGAAAGGAACAAAGGATTGTCAAGCACTATCATTGCTAGATGGCATGGAACAGTTAAGTTTTCTCATCAAATTAAGCTCAAATCCCGCCATTATTGGGAAACAAGTGACGATTATCCATCACGATCGTGATCACCATTTCTTACGATTTCAATAGTTCTCTTGGTATAAAGGTTACTTCTATTGATTAGATTAGATTAACTTAAGAATTGGGTGGGTCTGGTTATGAACATGTTATGCACATAGGCCTATAAGGTCCTTGGTACTCCTTACTTAAAATAAGATTATTTCACCTAAGGACCTCGCTAAAGAACTTCAAGGACTGGATCTTAGCATTCCCTCTAGGTTTGGGTAAAATGAACCTAGGAAATTGTCTAATTTGAGTAAAAGCTTCGCATAAACGTAACAGATGTAGAGAGGTCACCTGCACAGTGGATCCCGACTGATCCCCATAATGTGTAATGTCTTTTTCAGAAGAAAAGAGAGGACTGTATTTGTATAAAGAGAGGACTGTATTTGCATAAATACAGTATCAGAAATATACTTTTCAGGTTGGCTAGTGATTCTCCATCTCAAAATTCCACGATTTTTCCCCGACTTTCCCTGGCCAAGGGATTAATTTTCCCCGACTATTATTGGGCAACATTAATATGCAGGCAAAAATTACTTCATAATCGAGAAACAAACATCCTATCAAGTAATTTTTTTACTTTATTCGAAGGAAATTATCAATAATTCATAAATTATTTTTCAATAGTATAGCGTTGTCATTAAAACTAAGCACATTTATCAGGAATACAAATAAAACAAAGGAAGATTGATAAAAGTGGCCTTTAGCACTGCCATCATTAAAATGGTGCTGAGGCTGATTGAGAAAGAATCGGTGGGGGTTACGTTTATGTTTGTCTCTCAGATGAACAGAAGCTAAATTATAGCAAAATAGGAGCATTGTTGTTGATTTAGTGTATATTGGAAGTGACAAAAGCATTATGTTGATAGAAAAAAAGAAAAAACATCAGCAAAAACCACAGGACTTAATAAGCTGTATCACAGAAAGAAACGGTCAACTTTTGTGCCATATTAGACACAGTTGAATGACAACAATAACACCATCAAACCGGTGTTCACAATGATTGTTACCATGTTCTATAAAACACTAACATAGCATCCAAAAGTATTACAAGTACAAACAAACCTAACCTTTGAAACCTGTATGTAGATAGATACATGGGTTTGAGTGCTAACTTCAGAGTCAATAACCAAGTAATTATGTTACAAAATAATTGCATTATAAAACGCCTTAGAATGGAGCTATACTCACTTTCCCTCCTGGTGGTGTTGCAATAGGGAAAGGTTTACCCTCTGGTCTGTACGGTCCTCTTGGACCTGACATTGATGTCCTCAAGGGAGAGCTTTGCCCAACTCCTGGTGTAGCCATACCTGGCACCCATTGTTGTTGAGGCTAAAAAATTAACAAAATTGCATTATTAAAAAAGAAGAGGAAAAAATCAGAATACACAGGAGATAGTTAAAACTAAATTATCAGAATGAGCAGAAATAGGATGGTTCCAAAATTTTTCAGAAGTGAATCTGTGATTTCAGTTCTTGGTTCCTAATAAGGAGAAGCTTTATTTACCTTAAAAACTTAATAGTCTAAAAATTTAAACATGCATTGTTTGTCAAAAAGTTATACTGTTTCTACATACCCTTCTTTCTTTGTTGTGTCATAATACTTTCAAATTTATAAAACATGTAATATGACAGATTATCAATAGTTTTATTTATTGTTTTATACACGGGGTGTTTTTTTAATAAATATAATGATAATAATCAAAAATTTATTTAGTAATTTATTCAATTCATGATAAACATCTACTCTTGTACATCAAAAATTTTCTCCAAGCCTGTACAATCATAACAATAGACAACAGCTAGATCCATAAAATTCGTTAAACACAATAATGCAAATTTAGTAATGTAGTATAGTTTTTAAGTGGTAAACTTATAGCTGACCCATAAGATCCCAAAACAACGTTCCTTAATTTGTGAAATCACGATTTAAGAGCAAGTTCTCTTTTTGTCTTATTTCTGGCGGGGGGTTAGAATTAAAGGGGGGGATAAATCTGATGCTTTCGGTAGTTTTATTATAATTAAAATGGAACTGCTATAAATATACACAAATAAAATAAATTTAAAATCATTTTATTTTACCTCACTCATGAAATTTTCAAATGCCCTCTGTCTCCAAAAAATCTATTGGGCGTAGAGAACCAATTTGATTTGAGTCACTCTCTTTAGATTTGTATGAACTTTAATATAAAAATGTTGAAAAGTTACAAAACTGCATCACTTTAAAACTCTTGTGCTGCCAATCCTCAATAATGGTTCTATTATTTGGTCTCCAAATGTTGAAATGAATTCTCCAGAGAAAGTGTTGCAAAACATACATTACATCTTCTTCATACATTTCATCTTTGCAATTCACAATTATGCCTTTTACTGATCATGACTGTATGCAGGCCTACTGTGATTTAAAGTTACCATCCTTCACATGTATCTATGCATACTTATACGTTAATGTCTTCGTCTTCAAAATTCTACACTACTTCATTAACTGTGATTATATTGAAAACAAAGCATCCTAGAGCACTTAACTACAGTTTATGTTTACCCAGAGACATTACCGAGTTTTCTAGCCCATATTACAATCACTTCCACTCTCCTTTTCCCCAACTCTGTAGCTCTGCACTAGATCGCAATGTATGAGAAGTTGACCTTATCAGCATCTTTAAATCAACACTCTTGAAAAATTATGTGAATAATAGCTCTTGAATCTTTTCCACTGTGTGTTACACTTTAATGTTTTAAGTTATGGTTTATAAAGATTACTTATATTGGATATAAACTATTATCTATTGTGATCAGTGATTTAGTGTTATATCAATTATATATTGTTAAAATGATTACCATATTCTTCTTCTTCTTCATTTATAAGAATATAGCCTGTTGCACTGGCTCATTATCTCTCTCCCCCTTCCTATATACACCAGTTTTGTTCACGACATTTAATATTAAATAAATAAGTAAATAAATAAAGTTTGATTAACAATACCTCAAAAAAGAAAACATTTAATTTTTTTTAACAATTATATTGTATTCACGATTGTTTAGCAAATATATGTACCAAATTTGAATATAAGATGAAAATGGATTCATATTGAATTAAATATTTGTTTATAGAAGTGCAGTTTTTTAATAGATAACCTATTCACAGTAGACTCGAAGAAAAATTTACAAACCACTGTGCATTGTATCACCTCTATCGTGTTATAATTCATCAGCTAGCTTTCCGAATTGTAGTGTAGCCTTACAGTACATAACTTTATTGTCTGTTTACAACCAAGTGTCATACTATTTCTTTCTAAATTTTGCAGCATTTCTTTCTCAACTCACAGATGAAAAAACTGCAATCAGTACTAGTCTTCATAAACTCACTTTTTTAAATTCACTATACACTCTGATACTATATACTACAATTGCTCGGACAAATGCCTGCTCATGGCAAATGAGTAGATACTTCAACAATCACATACATGATATTTTGTACTCCAGAATTGTCTTTAATTCTACAAACCGTTTCTTTATATCAGAAGTGATATAAAGTTTAAGGATTTTAAAATTAAAAGCTAACTAGTGCAGTTCTTCTCCCCTTGACATTGTCACAACCAGAACTGAGATTTTAATATTTACCCGCTAGGAACCAGGAAAAACCATCTCTTGATAAAGAATGAATGTACACACAATGTCAAGACAAAAAATTACTATTTGATTCCTGCTATGTGAAATTTCACCATAGCATAAAAATAAAGGTTTTGATAAATTATAATGGTTAAAACATGGAAATTTATAGTAAATAGTTATTTTATATAAAGCTAAGTTGTACTTGTTGTGTTTGCTGGTATGCAGATTGGCCAGATGGAGGATAGCGATCCCACTGATTGGTGGCTGGCTGACTGCCTGGAGGTCCAGGAGGTCGAGGAGGTCCTTGTGGCCATTGCTGTGGTCCTTGAGGAACAGGGCCTTGAGGAGTGAATTGCCCACGGAACTGGGCATTATTATTCGACCATCCTGAAACCAGAGAATTTAGTATGAATAATATAATTTTGTAAGACATTAACTTTTTCAATAACAAAGAGTTTTTATGTCAAACTGAAAAAAAAAAAAGCTCAAGTAATACACACACAAATATACAGACAAACAAGCCCAAATTCTTAAATTCTTTAGAATGTTATTGATCCGCTTCAATGGATTGTTTCTAGTATTATTTATTTTTCCATGAAATTATTTTATTTGTATATGTAATTAACTTGTTTTAATTTGGTTACTTAGATTTAGTACTTACTAAATTAACCTATTTGTTTGTATAGCACAATCACTTTATGACAGTAAGCAACTGTTGAAGCATTGTGGACTTTAAAAAATAATCTACATGTAAGTTCAAAATGTATTTACCTGAATTTATCCTCCCCCTCTTTTAACAGGCAAAACTTATAAAAAGAAAAAATGAAGTTGAGTAAAATCAAAATCTTTCTGAAGGGCAATGCTCAATCAAAATTCTGTGAGAAATGGTTGGCTGTGGTTAGTATAGCCATAAGGATTATAAAATGAAAAGCCAACTGGTGCAGTTCAACTTCCCCTTTTGACATACACAAATCCACACTGACTTCAGCTCCACTTCGAATTCTCGTGCCATTCCTTAAATGTCTCAGCTAATTTCAAACTCGCAGTTTGAAGTTAGCATCAAAGCTTCTTCAAACGACCAACTTTCACTGTGTCAAAGAAGATCCCCATTTCTCAACAGAATCATGTGTTAAAGTCGGTAGTGACAGCAATCGGGCATTCATAGATGACATGAACCAGTTCGGTTTCAATTTTGAAAAGAAAATTATACTTAAGAGAAAAGAAAAAGGAGAGAGAAAAAATGAGCAGAAACTCAGTGTTTCTTGTTTATTAGTCGCAGTAAATTGTCCTCAACGTGGTCATAGGCAGTTTGTAACAGCTCTCGACAGTAAATTATTAATTAATTAATTTATTGTCAGTCTAACTGGCTTAATGTTGGTAGAGAGCTTATACTCACTCAATGTAGCCAATGCTTTTACTTCGCCATCATCTATAAGAGTAATGTGTGTACCTTGCGTTATGTTGGCATAATATTAGAATTTCTGAGAATATAAATTCATCACACACCTCTGAAGCTTCTTCGATCGTACAACTTTCATTGCGTCAAAGAAGATCCCTGTTTTTCAACAGATCTAAGTCACGGTCAGTGCGGTGATGGCAACCAGTCATTTCTAAATGACATGGAACAGTTTGGTTTCCATTTTGAATGAGTGTCAGTCCTGCCATCATCCATTGGCATTATGATCATCCATCTCATTGTTGTTCACTATTTCTTATTATTCCAACAATTTTCTCAGCAGTAAAGTTACTTCTATTGGTTTCGCATTACTTTACATAACGTATATAGCTTGTGTTCCCTTTACTCATTTTCACTCTTGAAAATTTGAATGATCAGTTTCCTTATGCTAACCTTCAAATAGTCCCCCAATGTATTTTTGGGTAAAAAGAGGGGAATATATTCGGGTAAATATTATAATAACCAAATCTAATGACACTCTTTGAAACCACAGTATGGGCGGCTGTTATTTGTTTCAAAAGCTCTTTTCATATTTTTGGGTTCATTTGATCAGTACCATCTGCGTGTTTAGAATTTTGTTTTCTTAATTTGTCTGCTACTTCAACAGATTTGATTTCTTCAAGAACAGTTGTTCAAGATCTTAAAGAAATTTTGATTTTTCGTTTCCCTTTCATTACATCAATGAAATCTGTGCACCCACCTGTAATTGGTTTGGTATATCAATTGGTATTCAAATACTATTTTTGAAATGAAACAAATGACATTGGACGAATTAATCAACTTGGAGACAATCAGACAGATTTCTTGGAGCAATGGAAGGAGTGCAAAGGAAGGGTGGAAGATCAGGTTAAATTGTAAGAATGGTGTTACGCACCTATCTGCCACAACAGATTGTGTGAAGTATAATGTTAGGTTCGTGCAACAAACCTATCATGACCTTTAAGATGACTTCTGTCAGTATGAGCTCTAATGACCTTTGATGACCTCTTATGTCAGTATGGGCTCTAATGACCTTTGATGTTGACGAGCCCTAAAGCCCCACGGAAAAAAAAAAAAAAAAAAATGTCAGTTGGTTCTGCATATAGAGCCCTCTAGTTCTCAGGTTTGAAATTTTTTGTACATAGAACCATAGAGTTTATATCTTAGTAGAGATCCCACTTCCATCTTAAAAGAGTTGAAGACAGAAAAAATAGTTAAGAGTGTACTGTAATCTAGCGGATTTCGAGTGAAGCACATGGTTTAAGCAATATTCTACTACCGCCCAATGTGTTCGTTCAGTGAACTGGTCACAGGTTTTGACCAAAGCGTCCATTTAGGGGTAAAAGACAATGTTGCCGACTCCTCCAGAAAGTATCCCGCGTCCATCAACAATGACCCAGAGACTTCCAAGTACCCGCTGCCCATTCAGGAAAGCTTGCCTGCATACGAAGTAACAATAATCCATTTTAGATATTTCAATTTGAAATATTTTACCACAAAAACCAAGTTGATATCTCAATTAGTCAGCGAGATATATAGGAAGTTTGAATAATAATTTTTTACCTCATTTCACCCCTTCAAAATAAGACATTTGAAAAATACTTTCTAATTTGTCACCTGAGATAAATAACCAACATCCCCACAAAATTTGTTTAAGTCTCTTGTTGTTTTGAGGGGCGTTGATCGTCAATCAATCAGGATGATGCCTTTTGTAAGTAGAGATGCACAGTGATTTAAATGGTAAAAAAATTAATATAAATTGGCTAATAGATGATATAAACATTGTTTTTGTTATGGTTGTCAATCTGCAATTTCATTTCATATATTACAATACTATTGAATTACTTGTATGTGCCAAACTTTTCTTATCACTGACTTAAGAGGGAGCATAATGAATTTAGTTAATGAATCAAGGAACTAGGTAATCACTAAAGGATTGACGTGTGTTTGAATTACATTTGTTATTTACTTTTAATTACACCAAAATTATTTTGACCAAAATAAATCAATTTCTTCAAAAATTCATGTGGAATCTGCTGGTGCAATTTGTCTCTCACACACACTCTCACATTCTCTCTCAATCCTTAAAAATTAATACAAACAGCACTGAAGGTCACATATTTGGACTGTTCATCTTATTCTTCATTCCCTTACTAAAGGTTAATAACATCTTGTCTAAAACAAAAAAAAATTCAAACAGTGATCGGCCAGTATAAAAATTCAATAGTATTGTTCACAATTTGACTATTAAAGGAAAGAACAAGAAAAAAATCTACATGATAAAATGTGGTTTATCAAATAATTAGTATAATGTACAAATTTCTGTCATGTACGACAAACAAAAAGTTTGTTGAAAATTAGAATTAAGTAACTTACAAATAAGAAAATATGAAAAGTCCATCTTCATCTGCATAGTGAAATATAAGTAAATAATTAACCTTTTTTAGTAGACAATTTTTTGTAGAATTCAGTTGAAAAACATCACTATCAGATTTTTTTTTACTATAGACCCCTCACTGAACTGCTGTACATGCCACAAAAAAATGTAGAAAAAACAAATTAACACCATTAAATTTGTCTTGTTCTTCTGCATATACAAGTACAAAAAATGGTTCTAAGAATGAATAATACAGTTTTAATAACAAAAATGTTTTTAAAAACATGAAATTTATAGTTTTTTTACCGATATATCAACTTTACAATTTTTTATCAAATAAACTGTGTCAAAAATAATTCTTATTCAGCAAATGTTAACTATTATGTTTGTGACAACATTTCAAAATTTTGAGCTTCCACATGCAAAATAGAATGAGTTATTAACCTTTTCCAAAAACATTGCTAAAATCGACCAGGCACATTTTTATGGAATAAAATTTATACTGTCGCCTAAAGCAAAATGCCATGATCACATCATCAGCGAAATTACATGTTTAAAACTTAGTATGTAATCACAAATAAGTGATAAACAGAACAGTTTTAATTTGGCGACCAGTGGTGCTGAACCGGTCAAGTACAGTCAGATCCTGCTGTTGTTTAGCACAGAGTGTGAAGGAAGCGGAAACTTCTAGACATCATTCAGTAGGAAGGTTCCAAGTAAAAGGAATCTACAGGCAACAACTCAAGAATAAAACTATCCACAAACACTGACGGGAAGCGAGGGGAGTGAAAAAAGAAAGAAAGAAAGAAAGAAAAAAGAAGAAGAAAGGATCGTATACAAAGGACCTCTTGTTATGTTAACCCCTACGGAAAGGACGTACCAGAAAATCTGATAAGCGCATTGTTGCTCCCAAATGAGAGTAAGTATCAAATAACAAAACTATGAAATATTGATGAAAATGATATCTACGACATTAGGTGTTCTTTAAACCCTTTGAGTAATCAGTACGTAATCACCCCAACTTTGGACAATCAGTATAGCAGTATGCGCACTCCAGTCAATGTAACAGAACCAGAGTGTACTTCCACACTTCAGCACCGCTGGTCGCCAAATGAAAACATAGTATGTAATCACAAATAAGTGATAAACATTTAAATTCATTGATCATATGATCCCGGCATTTTGCTGAAGGCAACAGTATAAATTTTATTCCTTAAAAAATGTGCCTGGTCGATTTTAGCAATGTTTTTGGAAAAGGTTAATAACTCATTCTATTTTGTGGAAGCTGGAAATTTTGGAATGTTGTCACAAACACAATAGTTAACATTTGCTGAATAAGAATTATTTTTGAAAATTAGTTTATATTAGTTTTTGACAATTATATAGACAATTAGTTTTTGACAAATAGTTAAGTCGACGTATTGGTAAAAACTGTAAAAATTTCATGTTTTTGAAACATTTTTGTTATTAAAACTGTATTATTCATTCTTAGAACCATTTTTTGTACTTGAGTATAAGCAGAAGAACAAAACAAATTTAATGGTGTTAATTACTTTTTTCTACGATTTTGTGTGACATCTTCAGTAGTTCAAAGTGAGGGGTCCGTAATAAAAAATCTGATAATAAGTAGAAAACAAGTACAATACAACATTTAAATTAAAAAAACAAACAAACTCACATATTGGTACCCATTGGCACCATTATCAAGTGAAATACATTTGCGAGTGTAATCACTCAATATCCTAAAAACTGAGGTGTGTAAATTACAGGAGTAAATATTGGAAATAAAAGAAAATGATATACCATATTTATATTATAATATTTGTAGTCTAGTATTATTTAATACTCTACGCAATAAAATTTTATATTTTTGTGAAATGATATTTTAAGTAATAACTTCTATTTGCACCTCCAAACCGTAAAATACACTTAAGTAATGCTATAACTTACCATAAACTGGCTGTCTCTGACCATATTGTGGGTATGGTGCTGGCTGCTGGTCTTTTGCAAAATCAGGGTGTCTCCGGGGTTGAGGTGCAGGTGGAGGCATTGATTTATTATGAGGTCCACCAGGATACATCTGTCCACCAGGTCCACCAGTTGTTGGAGGTTGACTTCCAGGATAAACCTATTTAATCATATTACATTACACAATAATTTAACTACATTTCGCTACAAGATAAATATATCTCCAATATAGTACTGTCCAAATAATTTTGATCTACCGTGTTGGTAAAGAGTTTCCTAAATTCCTCAAGAAAAAGAAAGAACATTTACATAATAATGAAGTAGCTAATTTATAATGACTAAAAACTGGTAGAAACTTTGTCTTATCAAAAAAGAAAGATATCCCATAACTGTCTCATATTTAGTAACAAACACAAGTTGAATATTATAATAATTAATAATTATAAGATTCTCAGATCACTTTTATCTATTTATTTCAGTAAAATACAAACAGTAGTATATATCGATAATAGCCCAACATAACTGACAAATGTAACATAAGATTGCATATTGCAGACCAGCAGCAAACATACAAGGTTATATAAAAGCAGCACCAAAACAAATACCATGTGAACAGAGTAATCATCCTCCTGACGGTGGGTAGACATTCTGACTTAACAATGAAAATCTTACTTGCCTGTAACACTTTCTTTGTACTAATCATCTCCACCAACCCTTGAAATGATAACCAGAATGGAAAAACAGACCCAAACGGAGAAAAAAATTATTCACTCAACTATCTTAGAGAGTAATATTAACTATCAATATTTGTGTCACCACTGCCACAAAACTGTACTATCCACCACAAATTACTGCAAAATTTTCAATGAAACATTTGTTTTCTCTTATAAGTGACACTCTTTGACCATCTGGACTGATGAAACTAATTTTCACCTACAATGATCAGGCAACAATGAGAAAACCTAAGTTCACAACAAATTAACAGAATCTTCTCCAATATTAAACTTCCATTCATTACTCAACTCGCATACCTGATCTTGCCGATAATAATCTTGTTGCCCAGGATACGTTCCTGGAGGGGGTTGCTGGCTATTTGGCCCCGCTGGAGGAGCAGGTGGACCTCCGTAACCTGAACGAGCAGGATAGACAGGTGGCTGACTAGGGGCCATGTAGCGATTGTAAGGATCTTGAGTACTCGCTTGTTGCAAACCAGCCGATGGTTGATTGCTTGAACCACCCTGACTGTAGTTTCTGAAAACAAAATTTCAACAAGTTTTTTAAGTACAAAATAAAGGTAAACAAATCTCAGAACTAAATCCATATAAAATTACTATCAGAAAGTAAAAATGCAATTAATTCTAAGAGCTACTAGGGAGAAAGGACAGAAAATAAAATTATTACCAATGGTTCAAACATTGGGTGTTATTATTATTATAATTATTATTACAAGAAGAAGAAAAGCCAACATCGCGTAATTTCATGAACAGGTACCCCCACCCCTGCACCATAAAATCAAATAGATGCCTCCATTGAAATTAACTCTTGATGACATATAACATACATCAAGTTATTACTCTATTAACAACAACACTATTGCATTACACACTTCCATTTAGATGTTAACAATAGTCTGTATATAAATGAACATAACAGGAAAAAAGTATATTTAGAAACAAGAAACATTGTGGTCAACAGATTCAAGGGTCAAATAGAAAGAATATTTTATTTTACCTTAATTTATTTAAATCAAACCAGGTTCGAAGGTATATGCATATTAAATCATTATTAATAATGTGTTCTGCAGTTGTGAACAAACAGCACCTGTATGTAGTCCATCTGTCTCAAAATACTTATAGCTAAATATATATGATACACTTATATCATATCATCATACTTCATTTGTTATTATATTACATCTCATTATTTTCTTTGAGAGTTTACAATGTTGTATACTTTCTTAGTTAATGCTCTTAGAAAACCAATAGAGTATCAGAAAAAACTAATAAAAAGTTTGTTTTTTAAAAAACATTTTAAGTATTTATATTCTTCAATTTATTAGGTAAACTACTGAAAAATTTCATTGCCAAAATTAAATAACTAGTCATGAAGTTATTTCATCTTCCACAAACCACACAACATTAATTAGGTTGTCAAAATATATTGGCCAGTTACACCAAGATGCAGTATTAGTAATTTACTTAATAATTAACAACTAATAAAAATATTACAAATCTGTGCTCAGTATGAAAATCTGCTCTTAGAAAACAAATAAAGTAATTTAATTTGTCTTTTCCACGATATTCCTCATAAAAAAAATATCATGTTACATTACACAACCTTTTTTTGTCCGTCGCAAATTTCATTCACACAATCCATAAAGAGTAAAATTTCATTATAACAAACTTCACAGGGGGAACAAAAATTTGACTCCCATAAATAGGAACTCTTGAGAGAAATGGGTCACAAGATAAACCATTATATATATTAGGGTGGTTGCAAAACATCCCTGCACATATTTCCATATATGGGCCCAATTAGCCAGATGTTGAGTTCCATAAGCTCATGTTTGATGTCGTGTTCATGGTACAAGATATCGGGTTGGATTTTGGGATTAATTGCATCTTCCTCCTGCATATCTTGCCTGGCATGGAAATTGGTTAATTCAAGTTAATAATAATAATATTTTATCATATTTTATTGAACTACAGATCATAACAATGATGTATGGCGTACTAACAACAATAATATTTACACATAAGAATAACAACAGTATAATAATTTTGATACATTTAACTATATTAATTTAACTTAGGCTAAGTAGAAGTTAACATAAAAATACAATTATTGTCTACTATTACAGAATATTAATATTTATTTAAGCTAGTGTTATCTATGGTAGGAGTTCTATTATTTTACTTTTATTGTATTAATTTATGTCAAGGTCTATATTTATGCTCAAACTGTATAATTTAATGTTGTTAAATCTCTTCCTGCATCGTGGGTCACCTTCTGCACCTTTTGCAAAGTATTTTGTCAATTGGTTTTGCTAGAGTTGTCACAGCAAGGTGGGACAAAAATCACATTATGATCCAAACAAGGTTCGAAACTTTGATGCCATCTTACTAAGAATACTACCGTATTTACCTGAATATAGTTCCCCCTTTTTTCCGATAAAATCTCCCAAAAATCCTGGGGGGGATATATATTTGGAGTTTAGGACAGGGAAACATCACCCATGAAACTGAGTTAGAAAACGAGTTAAGCAAATGTAACACAAAGAACATCGATCAATGATAGCGGGATTTGATGCTTATCGAAATAGATAACGAATTGGTCCATGTCGGCTAGGAATGACCAACTGCCATCACTGTGCTGACCATCAAACACTATTTTTTTCAAGTGTCAAGAGGAGAAGTTGAACTGCATCAGTTAGTTTTTAAAGTACATTTGATTGTGCTTACCAGAGCCAACCATTTCACATGGAATTTTGAATGAGCATTACCCTTTAGAAAGACTTTTTCGAGTTGGTTTTACTCAACTTCATTTTTTTTCTTAATTTTGCCTCCTAAAATAGGGGGGGAGGACTATATTCAGGTTAATACGGCACTGTGGTTTGGAAATATACATTTTATTCATAGCTCTTGATAATTACAATAGTTATAAACAACAATTGTTCCACTTTCTCTCTCTCTCTGCCACCAGTTGTAATATTAGTTCAGATTATGCTAATGACAAATAAACAACTGAAAAATTGGTTCAAGAGTGAAGTTGGAGGAGATAGTGGTGGTAACAGCACTCGTGGACGATAGGAAAAATTTGTTAGGATTCTACATCCTTTTTCTTTTTTTAATTATGTTTCATGCTTATGGAAACAGCAAATCTGGCTAATAAGACTCTGGTACCACTTAATAATTAAAAACACAGATTTTGTACATGACTGAGGAAGGCTGAAAGCCGTATCTGTTTTGTCCCCTGTGAGCGACTCGTGTGTTTTATTTTCTATTTTTCATCAACTTCAAAACTTTTCTATTTATAGAAGGCAGTAGTGTTATTTCATTTCCAAGATTTTCAAATACATACAGAGATATTTGGGACCATTCTAATTTGATGTGAATTTACTACATTATGTTTAACTTATGTTTAAAAATTCCATTTTCCACTTAAGAAAAAAAAAATCTCTTTTAAAAGTGTTGCATTTTACTCACAAGGGTCAATAGTGTGGAGACAAAAATCTGGATGACTAACATGAATGAAAAGAATTACACTACCATCTATCTAAATGTGAACTACTGAAAAACCCATAGAAAATTATTTACAGAATTTGAATTGATAAGTGTTTAGATGCAACATCAATTAGTTTGAGAGATGTTCTGAGTGAGCAATAACAAAGTAGCAACTTAATATCAATTCATGAAATTTCCATCTTTAATGGTTTATTCTCAACATTGATGAATCAGTCAGTCAGGACAATGACACTTATGAGATTATGATGATTATTATTATTATAAACTCTCTGGTTATGGCATCTCCTTGATATTTGAAATCATTTATAATAAAAAGTATATTGATGTTAATCAGAAAATATACAAAATTAATAAAACTAACCAAGAAGATAAACAAACTATAAGTAAATTTACTTTCATTCAATTTGTTCCAATGGGCAACAATGCCTCTACATTTACAAAGGGAACACTTTGGAGAATTTATATTACACCCGATGAAGTTTGACTCAGCAATATTTACTGATAACTGATAAATACCTTTGAATGCCATACATAAAATTGATAACAACAAAAACAGGATACAAAATGCAAAAACATCAAATATTTTTCTGTAAACCAAACTTTATACTCTTCCTTTAAAAAGCTACGAATGAAAAAATTTATCTCATGAACAATAAACAACCACAAAAATCAAAACTTACCTATCGCCATCAGGCCCATAAGGAGCGTACATTCCTCGATTGGTAGGATACGAACTTGAAGGAGAATACTGTTGATTGAAATCCTGTCCAAGCGAGCCTGGTGCACTGCGTCCATACTGATCTTGAGGGTACTGTGAATAACCACCCTGACCTTGATATCCTTGCTGTATGCCTGGAATTAAACACAAACAAATGCTTTAAGGAACAGAAATCTAGTTTAAAGCTCATTATAAATTAATATAAAATACACTTATCTACAAATAAGTGACAAAGATACACAGTAGGATCTTATAAATGCCCTCCGGAAATAAAGTAAGTTTTACATTAGTAGTCCTGTTAGGTAGGAGCAATATTATAATCCAAGGATCAATTTTAAAAAAGAACCAATTAAAGAAACACAAAAGCCAGAGCTATTATTGCAGACTATGGTGGTGTTATTCTATTCATATACAATGTAGTCCAGCTAACGATAAAATTATGAATTACATTAATTGAAAGTTTGGCCTTCATATATTCACCTTTGATCACATCAGATTTTAGTTCTAAAACCAAGTAATGTAAAACACTTTCGAACCCTAAGTAAGCATTCAATAACAATTTAACACACAAAAGTAGGAAGACATGGTATGTAAACATTTGTATCATAGTATAAAATATAGTGAAGAGAGTTTTCAGAGACCAAAAATTTTCAAACCACAGAAAAAAATATGGACAGTAAAAAATAATCATGAAAAAAAGTAAAGAAAAAAAAAACAACTTACTTCAACATTCTTACAACAACTTTCTTCAATATTCATCACGGGTTAAACTTTCTGACAATATTTTCCAAATAGACCCCAGAAAGTTTAGGTAGTTACTTTTATGATAATTATTTTTAGGTGAATCTACTTAATAAATTGTTTTTATTACCTATAAGTGATGGCAATCAACCTCAGAGGGTAATACGCATTAGGAAACAACTCTATGAAAACAAAATTTCTTTAAAAATACTGTTCATCAACAGTCACCATTTTCAATTAGTCTTTAATCAGAATGAGACATTAGTTCTGAACCCAGACAGCAGATGAGAATGATGACAAGGTTAGTCATGAAGTTACTGTTTCTTTAAGGTCATTGTCATTTCTGAAGATATTTGTGTGCAATTGATTAGTAAGAGAAATTATTACAATGGCAATTTAAATTACAATTTCAAGTAAATGTGATCATAAAAAATATATATAGTGATATGGACACAAAATTGTACCAACTTCATTTATTACTTAAAAATCAAACTTCAGACGAATGTCCCACAATTCAACTACATTCTTCAACAACAATACTTCAACAATCTAAGTTTTTTTGAGGACAAAAATTGCAAAACATATTTCAGTGTCTAGGAACTATTAATTACCTAATCATTTAGAACGGCCAATAAGATGAAAGGGAATCTTAAGATGTTTACTTTTAATGCATCTATTATTGAATGATTTTAAAAAGTATATTTACTCAATACATCACCGAAGAATATAATCACATCACATGATCCATTCATAGCCCATCACAAAAAAACTTACTCATTATAATATTGTCCTTGATTATCCCAGAAACCAACAATCACTAACACAGAACAATGGTGTTCCATTGTCAAAAAGCATTAGCCCACGATTGCTGCATTAATAAATAAGAAATTTTAAGCAGCATCTAAATATATAAATGACTAACATAAATAAGCTAAATACTGGAATGAAAGAAGGGGACTATATTAAGCAATGTCAAATAAAATAAAATTTACATATTAAAAAACCAACTGCAAAAAATAAGTTCAGCAAAAGTTCATGTTAAAGATGCAATAATACTGTACACTTACAGCAAGTAGGTAACATTATTCCTAAGAAACTCACAAATATACATTGTCAATTTTCATTTGTCTGTTGAAATAGTTCCTGAACTAGAGAAACATACCAAAAAAAGCCTCCACTAACATCCAGTTTTCAAATTTTTTACTAATTCAAAGAACTTATGGGAAGACTCAAATAACATTGTTTTGTCAAAATGATTGTAGCTTCATTTCTTCAAATAACTTTACTTTTAAATGAGAGAGTAACATTACTCTTATAATCCACAAGCAATGCAATGGTTATGTACTTTGGAAGGTCACCACTACCCATCATCACAAATAGATTTCAGTCACTCATTAAATACATCTACAGGTCAATTCATCAGGCAATTACCAAGTGTTCAAAACAATAAAATAAATGAATTTTAATTAAATTTTCTTATTAAAAAGATAATCTTGTATAAAAATTACACAACTAAAAATAAAAATTAAGTTCATAAAATGACATGTCTCATCTAATTCGCCATTTCCACAAGAAATAAACAAAATAAAAATCTGCTATTATCTAACATAAAAGTCATAAATATATAATGCAGTGTAATGATTGCTTCTTAAATGAACAAATAACCACAAAATAAATTAATGAAAAATAATAATAATAATAATAATAATTGAGAGCACCTTCTAATTTACAGGTAATTCATCTCATAAAACAATCCACAGAATTCTCAACACCTGATATTAATAAATTAGTGATCTGAAAGCAGTCAATGGTTATCCTAACAAATTTTCACATCACCACACATACATAAAGGAATTTGAATAATTTAAGCACACTTCTTTTCTCCACCAGGAAACTTATCAAGTCTGGAAAAAATATTTACTCAATTGTTTTCCCCTACCAACACCTAAAACATTCTACCTATTCCCATTATCTTCCTCATACCAACCCTTTCAAAAATAAATAGCAAATACAAAACCATAACCTCAAATATTAATTAAAATTCATAATACAAAACTGCATATTTCATTACAACAATTATTTCCAAGCCAAAAAATAATTTTTACATTCACAAAAGCAAAGAAGAATTAATATCATTAAATAATATTTTAAAAGAAATATTTGCAGGCAAATAAACATTAACTTTTGGATATTAATATAAATAGTTAGAATCTTCTCTAAATAACATACTAAATCTAGAGTGCTTAAGTCAATAGCGTGAATGATATTCGCAATGAAAAATGACTTGTTCACACAGGTACTCTGAGATTCCCTAGATGATATTATAGAGTCTAGCACATAATGTATACAAGTATGGTCAAGAATCCTGAAGATATATTAGAAATACTTCCTCTATAACCTCAACTGACAGAACACTTACATTGTTGCTTTGCTTTATTGTGGTATCATGCATTCATGTGCAGTGAAGTGTGGTCAGTGTGAAGTAACTTACAAAGATACCTCAAGAGTTCAAATTAATTGCAACCAAAATGTGTTCAAAGTAGTGGGGTCAAAGTAAGGTAATGAAGTATCAGGATTCCCAAATGTAGACTGGATGAAAATCAGATACAATAGATTTCAATCAAATCCTTAGGATTACCTAGCGCAAAAAAAATTATTGGTTAGTTCACACAGCAGAACTCCAAGTGAAATAATCTGTATTTCTTTACGCAATGTAAAATAGATGGAAACTTCCTGGTGGGCAGGTCAAAATCTCATTTCTTCTCTACAAATGTTTTTTTTTAAATATAACTTCTAATAATTTTTACTACAAACATTTCTTGTCCAATGCAGGTGTGCTAGTGGGTTCCTATTTACAGTATTGGCCTGAATATAATACGACCCCAAGTATTTTGAAGGAAAACTCAAAAAGAGGAAATACTTTTTTTCTTTAATTCTTTTAAATTACATCTTTTCTCCTGACTTAAGAACAATCATGCAAGCACTTTTATTCAAAGCTTTTTTTCAATATGGTCAATATTTTCTCTACCCATCATCTCATACAGAACGGGCAAATGTTCAGAAATTATAAATACAAGAAGAGCCTTGGCATAAGAGCATCCGAGACTAGAAACACTGGCTACATCACTGCAACACAATGCGACTAGTGTTAAAGACAACTCCGGCGAGAATATTCTTGGAGTTCTCATTTATCGATTACAAACGATGCACTTGTTTAGATACATAGTACCCAACTTATTGTTGCTGATTTTGAAGTACTCAAATATAGTGCGAATACAACACTGAAGGTATATGGTGGCAGGGAGGATCACACTATATTTGGGCCAATATGGCGTTGTTAATTTCTCACCAACAAAAGCAGTGGGTTAATTTCAGAAATTATTACTATACTAGCATTCCGTATTGCAACTTAGCCTACAATATCTTATTAATTTAAATTTATTGTCATCACCATTCTCCTTAAAGCTTATTATGACACTGTTGCTACATGCTTAATCTTGAAATCTCTTAAATCTACAAGAGACGAAAAAGTCGTCAATTATAATCTTTTCAATGTTGGTGGCCTTGATACAATCACCACCAAGGAGAAACTTCAGTTTTTAAAATTTTGTCACTAACCACCATCTCAATGTCAATGCACCAATTTAAACACTTTGTAAACAGGCATAAATATAGACAAATAAAACTTCATTTCCTTTTCTTGTCAGTATTTAGGGGCTCAAAAATTAGATTTAACAAATTGCACATCCTTACCTACAGCTTACCAGTTTGAAAACATGCATGGAAAATTCATAATCACACAAACATAGTATGTTTACCCCACAAACAAGGTGGTCTTGCAGTATGGCACATCTTTACCAGTGACTTTCCTTTTCAATGATTGAAATGTTTCATGCAAAAACTACAAAACACAATGAAATGATACTCTCTTGTTATATTCCTTTAAGTTGGAAAGTCATTGGGCTAAATTTTGATGACATCACAGATTAGAGTAAGAAATCTTAAAATATTAAGTTATCTAAATTTTAAATTATCATTGAAACCAAAATGAAAAAAGGATTAGATCAAATATCTAATCCTATCTACTTGATATGCCAATAATAAGTTTATAATTTTTTATCTTGTTACTGAATAATGTAGTTGAAGTATATGATTATACTACATATTTTATTTATTGTTTTTCTTTTCTCAAATGTAAACTTCAATTATAGTTAGTTTATAGTTTTTAGACACAACAATATGAAGTGCCTTTAATTTAATTTGCCATAATTTAGCATATAACAGCATCAATATCAATAATAATAATTATCAAAATGTTTATTACATTTAATTATAGAAATCTCTTAGATTGCGGTGAACCTCACCGCTAGGTAACAGATTAAACATGTTACGTCGAATGAAAATGGGAGACGAGACCGGGGATCGAACCCGGGACCTTGAGCTTTGCGCGCTCATGCGCCTACCGACTGCGCCATCCCGCTCGCTACCCGTGCCCGTCTACCATTCTCATTCAACTTG
>NNCF01127036.1:76464-159926 GCA_002313205.1 Laupala kohalensis
ATGTTTATTACATTTAATTAATTTTAAGTATTTTTATTAGTTCTTTTTCCAATGTTAACCTTGCTGCAATAACTAGATGGTTGACTATGCCACTTGGTACCAAGCCTGAACACTGTTTTCCCCTACACAAATTGCATACTTCATTGCACCTTGCATTATAATAAAAAAATAATCAAAATCAAAAGAGATCAGATTTTCTAGCTTATCAGATTTAAACAAGAGCTTAACCCTCAATGCCGTATCTGTACTGCTAGTGAACATAAGAAGTCTTAGTAAAAATCTTGCTTTATTAGAGTGTTATATTCATAGCTTAAAAGTAGTAACAAAAATAATCATATGCACCGAGTCCTAGGTGTTGAAAGAGGCGTCCTTATTTAACTTCGATGATTATGTACTATTCCACAATAAAAGTAATCTTAACAGAGGAGATGGGGTAGTCATATATGTAAGTAAAAATCTTGATATGGAAAGCTTCCTAGTCAAGGTGGCAATGACATCTTTCCTAACAATTGCAACTGAAATCAATAAAGCACGAGTCCATATAACTGGTGTTTACCGGTGTAGTGATCTCAGCAAAGATCAATTCACACAAGACCTTAGATTATTTCTAATATGAAAAGGTGTAAGAACTACTTTGTAGCCAGTGATTTTAACATAAATTTACATTGTTGTTCTAACAAGAATGAAGTATTCCTTTCTACCTTACTGCAAGAAGGCTTTCTACCAGGTTTCCAAGGAATCACACGACCCACAGATAACAAAGGATCTTGCATAGACAATATCTTCTGCAAGACTAAATTGCAATATGACACCTTGGCCCACAAATTCATAATGCCTGATCACTTCCCCTTATTTTTAGAGTTTCCTAAAGTTTTAGTGCTGCCTCAGGGTAAAACCATATCATACATTGATTATAAAAAACCTAAAATCTTATGCAGACAAGGAACCATGGGAGCTTCTCCGGGGAATTGAGGACCCTGAGATAGCAATGAACAAATTAATTGATAAAATTAGTGCACTGATAAATTTAGCTACTAACACTATGAAATTTAAATCTAATAAAATAAAAAAGGACTACATTACCCCAGGTATCATGGATTCGATCAATACCAAAGAGAATCTATGGCGTATATGGCAGGCTAATAAGACCAATGAACTTATAAAGTTAGAATATACTAAGTATTAGAAGTTACTGGCTAGGGTAATTGAATCATCTAAGATCATGCACGAAAACAAGAAATTCTTAATTAATTCCAAGAATCCCAAGAAATTCTGGGATGACATTAGCCATAAGATTGGCAAGTCTCAGCCCAAGAATGAAAATATAGATGAGGTAATTTTTAATACATGACCAATGTGGTATAGCTAATGTTTTTAATGAATTCTTTGCCAATATAGGGATCACCCTTGCCTCTTAACATTTCTAATTCTGATGAACTATTCATGCATCAGGAATGCAAGTGCTCAATGTACCTCTCCCCAACCACAGAATCTGAGATTGTGGAAATAGTGAACAAAATGCGAAATAAGGGAGGGGGACCTCATGCAATTAACATGCTAGCCTTTAAGACCATAAGTAGTAATATATCATCTGTTCTTGATGACGAGCCCTAAAGCCCCACGGAAAAAAAAAAAAAAAAAAAAATCTGTTCTTGAATATATCTTTAATTTGTGCATGAATAGTGGTGTTTGGCCCTCTGCACTGAAACAAGCAGTGGTAATTCCTGTTTACAAGAAAAAGGAAGATAAAAAAGAGATAATTATAGGCCAATTTATCTTTTGTCCAATGTTTCCAAGGTCTTTGAGAGACTGATAAACATTAGAATATATAGCTTCATTATTAAAAACAAATTAATTAATCCTAACCAATTTGGTTTCATGAAGAATCTTGGGGCTACAGATACACTTGCATATGTAACTCTCAAAATATATAGTAGTCTGAATGATAAAAAATGTACTGCTGGGACTTTCATTGATCTGCAGAAAGTATTTGATACCGTTGACCACATCATATTGATGAGAAGACTTTATTCATACGGGATACAAGGTCCTATATATGATCTAATTTCTAATTATTTAACTGATAGAGTTCAACGGGTAAAAGTGGGTACCTCTATCAGTGAACCTAGACCTGTCGCAGTAGGAGTTCCACAAGAATCAATACTTGGTCCACTGTTTTTTACTATATTTATTAATGATTTATTAAAACAAGTTGATGATGTCAATACTTATGCTGATGATACCCTTATCCTATCGTCTGAAAGTAACTGGGAAGCCTTGGAAAACGCCATGAATAGAAAACTGAATATAATTGGGAGGTGGTTTTTGACGAACAGACTGACAGTGAACAAGGACAAAACTGTGTACATGCTCTTCGGATGTTATTCAGATAGGTTCCCCTGTGAAGTAAATCTGATAAAGGGTGAAATGAAAATAAAAAGAGTTCACTCTTGCACATACTTGGGGGTGCAAATAGACTCAAACTTAAGATGGAACGATCATATCGATAATGTAGTTAAAAGACTTAGATTCTATCATTATATTTTTTATAAATTGAAACACCTGAATCAAAAAACTATACATGTACTCTATTATGCCTATGTACATAGTTACATAAACTACGGGATAATTGCTTGGGGGGGTGCACATGACAATGTATTGAACCCTTTAGATAAATCTCTTTGTAAACTCCAATAATAAACTGAAGGGAAGCCTATCTGCCCCAGTGGATATGAGGAATAGTTACATTTCTGAGTCACTGTCTTTTTATTTCAATAACCTACATGCAACAAATATTGACTCTACATCTAGAACAAGAGGGAAGATGATCCTACCCAAAGTTAATAGAACAATCTTTAAAAGAAGTGCTAAATATATAGCGACTAAAACCTTCCTAAAATCTAAAGAAGACTGTATCAAAATAGGAAACTATGGGCATCATCTAAGATTAAATTTAAAAAACTAGTAACACATCTAAATACAGACAATTTATTTGACTGAATTTTTGAACATATGTATCTAATTTAACTGCTATTATAGTTTATTTTGTATAAATGTTAAGATAAGGGAAAGTTTCAATATAATGTGAGAATAAGGTTATTTTGTATCTTATTCAGTGTTACTTTAATCTTCGATACATGTTATTTTATATACTGACCACCCATGCACAGATAGGTATGTCTATCTCTTATGGGAGCTGATACTTAATATGTATTGCTATCTGGTCAATAAATTTGAATTTGAATAATGAGGGAAATTAATTATCAATGTCTATACCAAACATTCAAGCGAAATACAGCTTAGGTGGATGTAATAGATACTAATTTTCTAAACATAAAATGTAATGAAAATATTTGGGTCCGATAATGAGCATTTTTCCATATTGCTCTGTAGAACTTTATATTAAGGATCCTTCATTTTTGTTTCAAAAATTTCAGAGCATGTACACTGACAAACAGATACCATGCTAAATACGAACTATAGATCAAATTGGCTCATCCATTTAGCTAGAATTGCTAAGCACAAATCAATGAGCATCTAGCTAAAAATCATCTTCCAGAATCAGGGACACCCAAATTGAATAATTCTGTTAAAATCAAGCAATTGACCTTTTACACAATAATAATACAGGGTATATGCTACATATATGAGTATGATATTTTTCAGGCTTCGCATCAGAGCTCTTACAAATCACTGATTACAGGCTCATTTTGGTATTAAAACCTGTTTATACACTTAAATTTACAATTGTGTTCTATGAAATGTTAATAGAAGTTGATTAGTTTCGGTAAATATGTGCTACACATCAGCATTTCACACCTAACTTTTATTACCCTACTCACTCGCATAATTTACGCATGCAAATTTTGAAGATAATTTTCTGGATTTTTAAAGTATCACAGAATTTACACAGGTTAACCACAAAAATCTACTTGTCTACTCATTTGCCTTGTCCCAATGGTCTGTGGCCCAGTCTATAGCACAGCAACTGTTACATCATATACGCTGTTAGAGAGTTAGAAGGCAGCTCACGCAGTGGATCCAGGAGTCTTTGATGTTTGAACTTTTCATGGGGATAGACATGCTACTCCAGAAGGCAATAGGACTTCCATCTCAATGGTGCAAGTACAGACAGACTTTATCAGAAACAAATGTTTTATAATTAATGAAGTATTTAATAATTTGTCTTTTTTTACATAATTCAAGCACCCCTATTTTAAGACCAATTGTGAGAATGTAAAATACATGAGTAAATATGGCTGACACAAAATGAACATCTACAGAAAATTGCTTGTGTGCATTGACTAATTTTGGAAGAATGTGTCATTCTTCTCGTAATCTCTATTGATAAACACATACAGAGTATATCAAGTTCATTCCTCAGCTGCATTGCAATACATTACAAAATTTTCATACTTTTTATAACATACCATTATATCATATTGGAGAATATAAATTATCACTGTATGTTAACATTTATCATTCATTTCACTTCGGGAAGCTTCGGCCGACATTGTACAAATTCAAGCATATGTTCTCGGGAACCATGAAATACCTTAATACATATATCGGAAATGATACTATATTTAATCTCTTTCTTTCTTGTACCCAAAGTCCATTAAAATGCAGGGATATAGAATAGGTAAGAGTGTAAATGTTAGTGTGGACAAACAAATCCTGAAAATTTTTGAATCCTTTTCACTTGTTAAAAAAAGTGAAAAATGAGAAGAACTAGAAAATGATTTTCGATGATTTAAAGTAACGTATATAAACAAAAAATCAGGCCGTACTGAAATTTGTTCAAGAGATATAACTTAAGTTAGAAAAATAAAATTTTACCTCAATTACCCCATTTAAATGTTAAAAAATACTTTTTTGTACACCATTTACAACACAAAAGCAATTTCTTCTCAATATTTTAAATTCCCAATTTCAAAAGTTTTCTTTATCCTACTCATGTCAGGATACAAAGAAGTTTCTAAACATATATAAACATAGAGCATATCAACTTCATTATGATTTAGCATATTCTATAAATATATCTGGTTTCAAGGTACCACTTTCACCCAATCTACCAATTTCATAAAGATTAGCTTGGTAATTTACATGTCACGTCTCTGCAAACAGGCTTGCACATTTTTAAGTTAGTATTTGTTACAATGGTCTTCAAAACTAAATATTATAGTTACTCCCTTAATCCTTATTATGTAATGCGGGAAAAATCATATGGGAATGAAGTACAAATAGTGAAAGAACCTTATGCTGCATACAATAAAATTATTCTGAAAACTACAATTTTGTAACAAGAAGAATTTTAGTTTCTGCTAAAATATTTCTATGCCCCACCAGTGGTTCAGGTGTTAGCATTCTTATTCACCACCAAGTCATCCAGGGTTCAATTCCCGGAGGGACCAGAAGAAAAAAGAATTGTAGCTTTTCACATTAATGTCCCAGTTTATATAGCTGTGAGAACTGAAAAGCAATCCATTCTTCTTCTATCCACCTCCTTCTGCTCCTAGTATTAATAACTCCAACTACTGCTAATACCTCTCACTCACCCTTCCACATGGGCCAAGTTGTTGGTAAACCCATCTGACCGGCCCACCTATGAACAATAGCCTACCACTCCATGTAGATAAGCTTCAACAGCACGCTACATTTCCCATTTACAAATACCACAATAAATTTTTCTTCTTCTAGGACTCCCTACTATTGTTTCCTTTCCACACATTTAGGGTGGGATTCACAGTTGTTACTTGAGGTACACTCAGACTCAAATCTTACTTTAGGGTGATTCTGGGATTCATAGTCATTACTCCGCTCACTTGTGAGACTTGAGCGAGGTTCAAGTGGCTGTTTGCCACCACTTGAGTGAGATAAGTGAGGAATTGGTGTTCTACATGCTTCTTGGGTGTTTCGCATTGTCATTATGGTTCATAATCTTACTCATTATTGGTTGATATTCAATATTTTGGATTTGTTGGAAACTGCAGATCATGAAAAGAATGAATTTAATTATGAAGAGGATGGACACTTATGAAATGACTTTAAAAAATAATAATAAAAAAAATTGGAAAAGTAATCAAAAGTATAAAATAACGATGAAATGTAAATTCACTGAAATTGAGTGAAAATAATTTTAAAATATGAACAAAACGACTAAATCATAAGTGAATTAATAGTAATGAAATGAAGTTAAAAAATTCACCTGTTGTGAAGACATAAACAGGTAAAGATGATGGATAATGTCCAAAAAGATTGTAATAAAAATGATAATATAACATTGTCAAGAATTTCATACACAGAAGAAAAGTAATGAAATGAACATATAACATATAGTCCTCCATGCCCGTAACTCTCACAACACACAACAACAATAAATAAATCTTAACTCAACTACCTGCAACTTGCAGTCACAACAACATCCCAAGAACATACATGGATAGTGTTACACTTAATTTCTGTAACAAAATTTCATAAAACAAAACACTGCACGCAAATATATCGATACATCTCACATATTTCTTGCACCATAACTCACTCAACTCTTAAGTGAGTGGACAACTATGAATCCAGATTCTGACGAGAGAGAGATTTGAGTTGAGTGTGCATGTGCCTCAAGTGATGACTATGTATCCCACCCTTAATATTAAAAGTATCATTTCACCACAGCTAGGTTTTCACCTAAAAGAAAATCTCTATGCAACTGTCTTAGATAAAATTAACAAAAGAAAAAAAATTATCATATTCCAAAATAGAAAAACAACAACACAACAAAACATAGTTTTTCTCCCAAATATGTTCATCAAATTGATTTGTAAGGGATGACTAGCTTCTCCACCTGAATAAACAACTTTCATACAAATATTGAGCAGAGAAAGAAGAATTTATAATTCATAAGAATGGAGACCGATGTAGTCGATTGCAAAATATTAGTGTAAATTAGATAGAAGCAGAACACAAACACACACTACACCAGAATTGCATGCAGCACTATAAGTGGAGGCTTCAATACTCAATGAATAAGAATAGTATTTTAACTCATCTAAATATGTTTCAGGAAAAACACATACAATTGACACACAACCTTCACTTTAATATCGAAGTAATGCCAAAATTCATCTATTAGTTGCAACACAACACTAATAAAAAAAGAACTATTTAAATTACAGCCAAAACAATGCAGCTGAAATTAAGGAGAAAAATACTTCCTTAAATGAAATGAGCAGAAACAAATGCAGGCAAAGGACAAGCTCATGTTCGTGCATACCTTGGGGGCGAGGGGAGCCACCCGCAGGCCCATAGGATGGTCCATATGAATTGGGCAAGCCCAGCCGCTGGACTGGGGGCTGTCCTGGGGGACCCACGTCATCAAAAGGGTTGGAAACGCTAATGTTATCCCCCGGACCTTGCGTCGGCACCCCTACACCTAGCGGGCAGGTAGATAAGCAGTGTCTTGGATTCAGTGTCATGGTGTCTACAGATGCCCTCCAAAAACCAATTTATCCCTTGTGACCCCTTGTTCAGTTTGCTCATGTTTCTTTACAGGGAACTACACCTACTTTACATTCCAACTACAATTTAACTACTAACGAGAGGACTTTCAGGAGAAAAATGCATTTCTGCATTGCTCAAAATTACTATTCCAAGCTTGAGGAAAATCACCATAACAGACATTACAGAATTCAACCCAATACACAATAAGTAAAGCTTCAAATTATTTTGTCATAATCCAAGATAATAAGCTGCAACTTTAAAAAGCTCTATATGCTATAAATGTATAACTTCAATGTCGAAAAGCAAGGATGTACAAGAGTGTGTCTAGGAACTAGCTCTCACCAAGCTCTACATTGCAACTAAATTTCCACAGGAAGCTTTATTTCTTCATAAATAAGCCAGTATTTGAAGGTCCACATTAAGATCATAAGAACAAAAAATTTGGCAAGCAATCTACCCTTTTATCTATAAACCATATAAAAATAAAATGTAGACCACCAAAAATTATGCGATCAAACCAATATTTCCAAGAAAATAAGGAGTGAGATGATGGTAATACCTCAGAATTATGCCATAATTTATATAAAATTCGTGATCATTCAGTAACTTTCAACAGAAATCATACTTTCATACTAAAAATATACAAAAACAAACAAAAGATGTTTATTGATACACAACTCATTAAAACAAAAACAAGTTATTGTATCAATTGGTGCTGAACTAACCTTAAATAAACAGCTACTTTCTGAAAGCAATTACCTGTATGAGGTGATGGAGCATTTGTCTGTGCTGCAGGCCGCTGCAAAGGAGGTGTGTTGAAGTCGGGAGTGCTACCAGGTGGGTACCCATAAGAAAAGCCATCCATTGAAGTTCCACTAGAGCCAGCAGCAGGAAATGAGTCTTGTGAATTTGAAGATCCTGAGACAGAAGTAATTATTAATGATAAAGATATTCTTTGACAATGAAGCATGAAAAACTTTTACAAGACTTTTCACGATTTTCTTCATTCCATTAAATTGGAGAAAAAAACAATTAAAAAGAATAATTATAAGTCATACTTTACATTTACACTGCTATAGACAACTTTATAAATACAAGCTAAGAAACCCAAACCACAAAATATAATTTTTCTTTAGTGTAAAGGAATTGAAGATCAACATGACTACTGTAATCTATTCCAATATATTAAGTGTAAACATTTTTACCCTAAGACTATAATCATACAGAATGAAGTAGTAACTCTCAGCTGTAATAATGATAAATTAAGAAGACATTAAACAGTCCACTAATATGTTGATTTCTCTAACAAACCACTAATGACCAAATGATACATGTGTAAAATGGAAAACAAACAAACTGGTATAGAATTACAAGTAAACAAATATAATTTATCAAGTCAAAATACATTTAATAATACAGAATACAAAAGTATTTACATGGTGGAAGTTTGACTGCAAAACTGGATGTAATTTAAAACATATTTGGACTCCATAAGATTACTGTTGTCAATAAATGTTATAAATAAAAATAAACAATTTTCTTTGAGAAGTTACTTGCATGCAAAAATTCATAAGTTTCAACACATTTTCAGTTAGTATCTACATGCAGTGAGAAGAATTATACACGTCAAGTCAGATATTGCGGTAAATTTCCTTCTTCTCAACAATCATTTGTGTGTGTCAAGAAGTGTGTAATTTGGAGCGATGTTTTCTTTTGTCATCTCAGAGATGCCTCTCGAGTTATGACACTTTTCATACATGAAATATGAACAATGTAACTGAATGAACCAGAATGTCATCTCTAGCATGCCGCACAAGAGAAAAAACTTTAGTGGGATGAAAAATTTGTATTCACTTCCGAAGAAATAGTTGCCAATTCTTTTTGTTATTGTGAGATTTACATTAATTTTCTAATACAGATAGTAAACTATAGGCAAAAAGTATCTGAATGGTTTTGCCATTAAAATTTGGGCAAATAGAATTTAGCATAAATAGCAAAACTGTTTTTCACTTGGTACTCTACCTAAAATGTAAATAATACACAGCCTATTGCAAATAATTTTTCCTTAATACTTCACTCTATTCACATTTCTACCAACATATATAAATGAATTTCACTCAATAATTTTTCATTACTGCAAGACACAAAAAAATGCAACATAAAATTGTGTTTGTAATGCGAATGACCAAGTGAAAAGTCTCTGAAATGGTGATCAGGATTTATAAATATATACTAACTTAAAATCAATAAAATATAGGAGCTTAATAGACATGACTTACATACATCTAGTAAGTAAGCTGAGTCTGGCATTACTTCTACTTACTTGTGCAAGGTTCCTTCCTTTCTGTTTCCTGACCTTCCTTGGTCACCTCTTGTTCTTTTTGATCCCGAAGCTATTAGGGTTAGGGTATCTTTCATTTTCCTCATTTTTTTGTAATGTTTTAATATATGTTTGTAATATTTTAATATATTGTAATTCAGGAGGGTTTATAGTGGGTGTGGTTGAGTTATTCGACGAGTCCCACACACAAGGAGAGTCACGTTGGCTCTCCCTAGTGCAGGACTGCATTTTTCCTACCTGTACAGAATTTCAGGGCTCTAATGACTTCGATGTCGATGAGCCATAAAGCACCACCCCCCCCCNTCAGAATATCATGTTTAAATTCTGCGTGGAATAAGTACCAGAAAACTATAAAGAAAACCAAAGTTTTTGCCAATTTCTATAATTAAAATGCTTACCTCGTGGGCCCGTTCATAAGATTACTAGTATATCACACCAACTAAAGGTATTAAAAAGATTTCCCTCTTCTCCCGATTTCCCTGACCTGGAAAATTTCTTATTTCACTGGCCTTAGGGATAAGTCATGTAGATAAGGAAGAACAATGGTCCAGCTATGGTCCCTCACTATTTACAATCCTTGGACATTGCATACCCAATTTTGAAAGTATGAGCTATAATGTGTAAACAATTCTTGATTAGATCTAATCATGAACTGTTTACACTAATACAAAACATGAATAATTTACTGGTCCTTCTGAACTGCTGGCTCAGGAGAGAGAATTCATTCACCTTTCAAAGAATATTGTTTAATTTCAAAATTTGTAGACCCTCTCTCCACAGTAGAAGCACAAGAGTAGTTGGCTCAAGTTGATAATGGGAGCAAAAGCTCCCAAAAAGTCCTGGTGAATTGATGTAGCGCGAGTGTAGCTGACATCACTCAACAAATATTTGATTCAATAACTTGTTCATTAGGTTATCCTGGTACACATAATTTTAGAACTACCACCAATTTTTTTTTACTACAAGGTTATCTAGTTTCAAGAAACTTACACTTTTAAAATGTAATCAAAATAAGTATCTATCATAATAATTATCGCACTTTACTATTTTGTTCCAGAGATCATATGCATGCTGTAAAATATTTTTTGTTTACGAAGTTGTGCTGGGTTATTGAGATAATAATATAATTTTTTTATGATATAAATTAAATTTTTATGTATGGTTCTACAGTACCCTTGACATACATAAATAAATAAATATGATATATGTTAAAAGGAGATAAATAAGGAGAGAAAAAGGAAAAGTCTTACCTGGTGAAGGTACAGAAGCTGCTTTCCCACCCTTTTTCTTGGATGAAGCTTCTACTTGATTAATTATGGACTGTGGATCAATGCCACCACGATCAAAATGACACTCAAATGCCAAAAGATTCTTCATGTAATGCTTTCTCAAAGTATACGCTGCACTTGATGATGCTCCAATTCCTAGCAACCCTGCAATATCCTTCCAAGTCTTGTTTTTTGTTACCTGGAAAATGAATGAAACATGATACAAAAATAATTCAAGCAAAGCTACACCATCTTCATGCATTCGTGCAATTAACAAGTTCCAAAGCTGTAGATGAAAATAATATATTAAAACATAAATTAGTAATTCTATCTGTACAATAATGTTCACACATAAATAAGAACCTCAATAAACTAGAACCAAAACATACTCATAAAGAGGGGCGGATCCAGGATTTGATTCTGGGAGAGGCCCATAAAGAGAAGCACTGTATGAGGGCCACTCCACCGGAAATTTTTTTAAACTAAACTTCCTGAAACTGCAATTTAACACATTCCTATACATAAATAACACATTAATATAAATTGCATTTTTAATAAATGACCCTTAAAAAATGTTGGTGTTTTTAGTCAAATTTATACTTGGGCCTTCCTAGTAAAAAGCCTATTCAGTGCTTCAGATTTACTCCATATATTGTCAATGGTAATTCACATGATATTGAAAACATTTCAGCGTTCCATTTAAAACTATAACACTGTGAAATTATACTAATTCAATGGTATTAAATGCGAGGATGTAAATGGGAACATTGAAATGTAATGTTGGATATAGAAGATAAAGTATGTGACCAATTGCATGGGCAGATAAAGATAATCCCATAGACATTCTATAAGAACACCAATAAAACAGTTCAGTCATTAATTTATTGTACTAATGAAGTTTCATTATTTGTCACAAATTACTTATTTTCTTTGATTAATACTTATTTATTATCTTTCTATAGTAAATTTTATTTAGGTGGTTTTCTAAATGACAAGTGGTTCAGAAAAGCTAGAGTGCAACTATGCTAGAAACAATAATGCTCAAATTCGCAGCCTTAAACTTAAATCCTATGTAGGAGCGGAAATCTATACAAGCAAAGTGAGTCATATGTTTGTCCTATGAAGTTGTCTCCTTACACAGAATTTTTTACTGTATTTACCAGAAAATTGTGCACCCCCCTTATTTTAGGAGGCAAAAGAGAGAAGAAAAAATGAAGTTCAGTAAAATCAACTTTCTAAAGGTAAATGCTCATTCAAAATTCCATGTGAATTTTTTATTTTGTTGAATCGTAAGTAACTTTTGCAGAGTGCATAAAAAATGGTACTACAGCACAATTTTTCAAGTAGTCAATATAATCAAACCACTCAATAAAATTTCTAAAAAGCTTTCTGATAAAAAAGAAGATATTGAAGACGAATTCACCGAAGTAGAACTGTGGTGCTTTTCACATGCACCTGTGACATCAGATGGTTAAAAGAGCATTTTCATCATGAAAAACTTCCTTCACTATCAGACGCAGGAGCTTCACATAAGATGATCTCTTTTATACAGCAACAACCGTAAATAAAGTAAGAGTACCGTATCGACCCAAATACAGTCCCTACCCTCATTTTTGGAGGCAATATTTAGCGAAAAAATTAAGTTTAGTAAAACAAAAGTCTTTCTGGAGAGATACGCTCATTAAAACTTCCACGTGAAAAGGTTGGCTTATGGAAGTATAATCATAAGGATTTTAAGATGAAAAGCTAACTGGTGCAGTTTAACTTTTCTTGAAATCTCTCGATTCTTGGCTTCACTGCAGACTTCGGCTCTACTTCCAATTCTCACTTTATTTCCATGTGCCCGAGAATAATTTAGAACTCGCAGTTTGAAGTTTGAGTCGAAGAAGATCCCCATCTCTTGACAAACGTTGTGCGTCACGGTCACCAATGTTACAGCTATCTGTAATTCCTAGACAACGCAAACTAGTTCGGTATGCAGTTAGAAAGAGCATTGAATCCTGCCAACTTTGAATTCAAACAAAACCTTGAATTACAAGTTTTCCTGTCCTACACTCCAAATATCGTCCCCCATGGATTTTCGGGTAATTGTGAAAAAAGGAGGTACTATATTCAGGTATGAATACGGTAGTATGAAACAATATACGAGGTTTATTTTACTTATTATGGGAATTAATTCCTCCATTTTTTGCACTTATATGCTTGCTGATTTCATGGTTTGATAGTGCTTATGAATCGGAGCTCTAACCACGAAGTTTGACCATCCTTAAACAGATTGTCAACAGAATATAGGTTTTTTCTCACTCATGTTATATTAAGGCGTCCTTTGCTCAGTCTACCATAAGGTACAAAAATAAAGTCAATTTTCATCCACAAAAACTTACTACATTAAAACTTAAAATACAATGTTCCTTATGAAACACCAAAAATAGGTTTGATACCTAGAATTTAACACAAATTATTCAAATTTGTACCCCATTAATGTAAAATTTTCACAGGTTTCAATGTGTTTCAAGGCCACCATTTTGACAAGGAGGTCATATTCTACCTGCCATTTTCCTGCCACCTAAGAAACCTCACATATACACTAAAACCCACTATACATGCTCAGTATTCACCATTTTCCAGTCATTTACACCTTATTTGTTTGGTCTCTTCAATATCCCAATGTTCAAAACGTCATTACTATCTCAGATTCATACTTTTGTTGGTTCAACAATCGTGATGCAGTCTGTGTATCATGTGAAAAGCACCTTAGCCATAGACCAATTCTATTCTATGGGAAACTAACAAATAAACTGTGCCTTAATTTTGAAGTTTTACATTTAACAGTGCAGCAAATCTAATTCTTGTGTCTAGAACAGCAAAAACTACATAGGGAACTACCTCATATCTTGAATGGGTAAAACCCATTTCCCAAAATTTACACAAATATTTATGATACTTGTAAAAAGAAGAAAAAAAAAAGGAATTATACAGTAAATCTTTTTCAAAACTATCTGTCGTCCCTTTTATAACCTCATTTAAAAGATAGTGCAAGTCAGTGAAGTTACATTCCTGATAATGCCTTTCTGATTTCCAATTTATTGAGATTCAAACACCAAATATACTGAGACAGTCTCAGAAGATAAGCACTGGCCCTGTTTCCATGCAGTGCACATGTGCAATTGGAGTATTCATGAGCTCAGAGTATTTTCTCTATCAAGAAATAATAAGTTAGATAATGTGTATTGTATCAACAGAAAAATAATTCCAACCTACAAATGGATGAAACTTTAATGTTCCCAAGTTTAATTGCTTGTCACTACTTTCCTGGGTCTGTTTGTTTTAGCCATTCTTAATTCGGGCTCAACTTCTGAAATAGTCTCTGTACTTTCTTCACGAATAGTTAAATGATAACAAAAAAGCATGAATATACAAAAATTCATTGAAACATTGATATTTGAATTGTAAAATCCTTCTACAATCAAGATTTCAGGGAGGGGAGGAGTTGATATTACTAACTATTAAATTAAAGAATAATGCACAATAGTCCAAATACAATTTTCAAATAAATTGATTATTTAAATAGTAGTTCGATATTTAACATGGATCAATCACAACTTTTATAATTAATTTACATTTTTCCTTCCCACATATTAATAACAAAATAATATATGGAATGTGTGACCATGACCAGACCCTGTCCCCAAAAATTAATGATAATTGCAATAAAATTATTCTGGTGGCAAATTTAAAAAAAAAAATTTTTTTAACACATGCTAATACTTTGAGAGTCCAACAAGTATTCTCATAATAACAGAGCAAATACTGTACTTCAAATCCAATGTGAGTTTCCCATCTCGCAAAATTCCATCTAAAATATCGAGGGTTGCCTTTCAATTTATTCGCAAAATAGTAGCCCGCTATCCTTCTCTCCTTTCCCTATCCCTTCCAAACACTAGGTGAGCATTCAAGAGAATGTTAAAACCAAGGGAGGGGGAATATTATAAAACTTATTTCCAAATCCACAGGAGAAATCCTGAAGTAAACACAATGAGACATAGAATGAATTTAATTCTTCAGACACAGTCATGCATATTATTAAATAATATAATCCTAGCATAACTATTCTTTGGTATGTCTTAAAAACTGCATTTTCCAGAAATGTTAATGCTTAAATAAAAAAAAAAAAAAAAAAAAACCGTTAGAAAACGTTCCACAACAAACTACATGCACCAGGGAATTCATGCATTTACACATAAACACTGAAACAATTTGACTTCCCCTGAACATCCTCAATCTTCTACTTTCAATCATGTCCAGTTACTACAGAGCGAGCATGTTTTAAATGTATGAAAGGAAAGATCACATTTATGAAGCCAACATCAAGTCCATTACATATGAAAACTTCTCTGAATCACTTGGTAAAACAAAATCCAAGTACATAATGTTTTTGAAGTTTTTGAATAACCTTGAGATTGTTTTGGTTATAAAGCAAACCATTATTAAAATTTACAATCCCATAAATCATCTCGTCACATAAAAACTACTTTCCACACCATGTTTTCATGATTAAGATATTAGTTTTCTTCAGTTCTTCATCTCGGATCCTCAAATTCATACTTTTTTTCCTGCAATAAACAAACTTTCACACATGTACCAGCTGTTTGTTGAATGTCCCATATGGGCAAAATGAACATAACCCATAAATCAAAGAAGATTCACACTGAAAGATTTATCAAATCAGAATTTTCCTCTGCAAATATTGATTTGGCCGATCATTTTTTTAACAGTAATAGTCTCTCTTTTCTACTCATTATTAATTAAATCACAGACAAAATGAATCTCTCAGACTAATACATAAATCAGATGTTCAATTTAACAAGCTACAGAACACAACATCAAGTAGGTCAAAAAACTTAACAAATTTCATATCCCAACACTGAAAGGAAGGGAAGAACTAGTAAACTATGAAATAAATCAACTTTATCTATTTCATACTTTACTTGTTCCATAATTGGGAGGAACAAACAAACAAACAACTGTTAGAATAACTACAGAGTACTGGAACTTAACACTGCACCTTGCATACCTCCATGAAGCCCCCTCTCTCCTTCACAAACAGGTACAGTCGAAAGAGATCGAGGGGGTTCTTGGAGATGGTTGGGCAAGCAGAAATAGGTGTTCCCCGTTCTTCCATGAACTGAAGAAGTTTATCTAACCACATACGACGTTCATGGTTATCATCCATCTCATACAGTTTGGACAGGCTATCAGGTTTCTGAAACAAGGTAATGAAAATATTTTAAATTCTGCTCAAATATAATTGGTCAATTTGAAGGCCCGCAGTCTACTTTTATGAATTCAAGTTAAGAAAGCTTCAGAAGTAATTAAGTTGAAATTGGTAATGCGAATCCAAAATTCCATTATACTTCTCAACTATTTAAATCAACCAAACAAAAATATCTAACTCCTAATATCCATAAAGCTTCATAGGTTACAGGTCCTAGATTGTAAATCAGCTCATTTTGTTAATTATATTCAACCATGAAATGTTGGCCTGTCTTCACATGGTCAGAGATGTAAGCATTTGTTGTTTAATATAAAAAGCTTCACAAGTGAAATAATTATTCAGTAGGAAGTAGTAGAAGCCATTACTTCCTAATTAATACTGTTAAGTAAGAAAAACAGTAAAAGTGAACTAACACCCACAGGACTGGCTGGAGTACGGGGCCAACTTGGACTATTCACATCACCATATTCTTCATGTACTGAATTTAAACTAGCAGCACCCGGAGATGGCACAGTGCTCTGAGGTGTGGGAGGATGACTATGATAACCTCCTACTACTGAACCATCTTTCCGTGACTTAGGTGTACAGCTTTGGTCCTCTCCAGAAGCTGAAACAGATAAACCAGTAATATAAAAAATGGGTAGCAACGTAATACAAAAAGTCAACAAATATTTAAAACTAAAATTTAACTGGTATACATGGATTACAATGAGTAAAAATATTGATACATTTTTTAAAAAGGAGAAATACAAAAGACTTGGAAATGGACTCAATTTTGAAACCTTAAATATATACAGTTATAATAGATCCATTTTATAAGAGTGTCCCGCATGTAATGGACAAAATACATTTTCCCTGTATATATTCCAACCCCTATGTAAGAAAAAAGTTTTTTCATGAATATTTTGATGATATTTCAATGGATGTGCGTTAACATAGCCATCTGCATGGCCTTAACATCGGCACTACTAAACCTTATCGGAGTCACCAGGATGCATATTTAGAAAATCAGATTGAGTACAAGCTACGAAAATGCAGCGTATAGTCTGCTATGGAGAGAGAGGCTGTACTCATAGCTTTTTCTACATACACCGCCAGAACCAGATCCACTGCACTATTAGTCATGAGATCACTAAAATCGGACAGTTTTCTACTGAAATATATAATAGCAGCATATTTCATATTTCCCTGGGATAATTTACCCAAAAAAGTGTTTGCTTAGTCATTAATGGTGGCCTTATTGTCTATATAGTTTCATCAAGATATTCTTCATTTTCTCTAATTTTTAGACGCGTTATTATATATTTTTGAAAGAAATACATCTACATGGAAACTACTTTCTTTCAGGGATAACTAATATATAATTAGAGAAGCCAAGAAGTATGGAGATACGTCACAAGCCGTGGAGAAAGACTTGAATATGTCAATTCCCATCCTAGACAAGATAATGAAGAAAGATATAATTAATACAAAAATCTAAGTGCATTGAAAAGTCAATTCAGTGAGTAGAGCTCTGAGTTGCTGGCTGGATGGCCGGGGTTCGATTCCTTATTAGGTGGGGATTATTCATCACACCCCAACATCCACACTCCCAGGTCTATTTAACCTGCTGTAAAATGAGTACCGGGTCTATCCTGGGGTAACACTGGCCAGAGCGAGATGCTGGCCACGTCTTCTCCCCCTAGTGCCAAGTCCAAGAATTTGCAGAGCTCTACCCTCAGCGAACCCCTTGGGCATCTTCAGGGCCTGTTGTGGGATAGTTTATAATGCGTTAAATGAAATGGGCTAATGTAAATTCTGCAAATCTGCCTAATTTAGCTCTAGTATCTTTAAATATATGATTGAAATAAGCACTAGGATGTTTTGCAACCATCCTAATTTAATATAAATATGTTAAGTTTGTTTTAACTTGTTAAAAACCAATTACCTACTTATAAGCAACACATTTCATTTCTCCCTTGTTTCAATTCTGTATCAATATGCCTAGGAGACATCATAGAATAAGCAAAGAAGATTTTACAACACAATTTGAGCTTAAATTTAAAATAGGGAAAAACAAACCAAAATCATGTATGAAAATTAAACTTATACCACTTATTGAAGAGAAAACGGCTCTAAGAAAAATCACATACCTTGAGAAGCATTAGAGAGAGTAGACTGTTGTGAACCCTCATCCATTGGCGCTCCGTCAGGTCCTGTGGTTACAACAGAAGTCACTGTTCCAGATGTTGCAGGTGTTACATTGGTTGTAGTAGTACCTGCAACTACACACAATGATATTTGCTAAAAAATAGAGTTACTTTATGTTTACCAGATCTTAACTTTTTCTTCAAATCAATCACACATGACACTAATATATATTCAAACACTTAAAATTAAGACCATAAATTCTTTGAGGAATATTTTGCTACTTTAAACACTTGGTATCAAGCACTATGCAAAATAAATAATCTGTTTTTTATGTTTTAATAATTTTAACTTTACCAGGATCATCCTCTCTGTTGAAGACACAATTAAACCTTTTTCCTTCTTCCACCATTATATTCGGTAAAAGTCCCTCAGCCAAAAAAAAAAAACAAAAAAAAACCCAACAATAATTTAACTATCTGTTACACTAACTTTTTCCGGTTCCAGCATAAATACTGACATGTCATCAAGTATATGCAATGCCAGTGGTTCAAGCTCTTTGGCAACATCTTCCAATACTCAATGACAATGATCTCCAGCTTCTGCTTCTGATACACTTTTATACCTAATTCAATTAACCAATAGTCTAAACCTGACAAGTCTGATTTTTATTATGTTCACAGTACTCACAATTGAAGATAAGTTATGTTAATATCAGACCTCGTAATGTACTTTGGGACTCACATCTCAAAATAAAAATGGAGTATCAGCTCTCTCTCTCTCTATAATAATTATAAATACTCTGCTTCTTATTCACTGGCACAGCACTGGCAAGATACACTGAGTACAAAATTCTCCAACAAAACTTTAGGTTTATTAAATTTAAAATGTAATGCTTGTGCTGAATAAGTATACATTGAACAAACAAAAACAAATGTAAGCATTAGGAAGAGAACATTTGAGGAATATCAAATGTAATATCTCTAGCAGAAGCACATACCGTATTTACTCCTGTAATTTACACACCCTGATTTTTAGACTCTTTTCTGAAATTTTTCAAGTTTCGCATAAATTATGCAAGCTAATCATACTAAAGTTTGCTGTAAAGTTTGCCCCTCGCCTTGTTCCTACAGTCTGGAGCCCAGACAAGTGGTGAGGTCTGTAGCATGGCGGCAGTTCCAACTCCCAAAGGGTGCACTGGCAGTACATGCAGTAGATCCACAAGTCTTTGTGTTCTGCACTTTTACAGTCAATTCATGGAAAAGGACAGGTTACACAGGACTTCCGTTCCGATGGCATTTATACAGAAGTATACAGATTTTACCAGAAATTAATGAAATATTTAACGATTCCTTTGCATAATTTACACATCCCTATTTTAAGACCTACTTTTTTGTATTTAAAAAAAAAGTGTAAAATACTTGAGTACATACGGTATTTGGCGAGAAAAACATGAACTTCAATACGTGGCAAAATTATCAAGACCAGTCCACTGACAGGTGGAACTTAATGATTCAGAAAGGAATTGCTTTCAATAATTTAAATCCTGCTAGTTGGACTTAGAAGAACCAACAGAGAAAAATTTGATTGGATGACACATCCAGCCATCACAAGGTTGTCCAAAAAGAGTCACACACAGAGTATCCCAAAAGCATGCTCCTGACCAAAAGATAAATATTGGTGAAGATGAGAGGAAAAATATAATTTAATTGCAATATTTCTTAGGAATATATATCCTTAATTAATAGCTCTTAAAGAAGGTAAATCCTTTATAGTAAATATATAAAGGGTTTCACTGTAGTACTTTTTGCATGAAAGATTGAGTAAATATTACATACCTGTAGTAGTTGTGGCAATACCATTATCATGAGGAGATTCGGAAACAGAATTCATCTCAGGATGCGTAGCACCAGGCACAGGTCCCGTTGCAGAAGGGTGAGACAAACTTGAATTGCTTGAGCTAATAGGTGGAGGCATAGGACCATCATGATGACTGTTTGGAACTGGAGATGCAGCATTGGTGGAGAGAGATGGGCCTTGTGGCCCTTGAAGTACAGTACTTGGAGAAGATACTGACATGGGGCCCGCATTATTAGTTGAACTTGATGTTCCTGATGAAGGTGGACCCATTCCAGCATTGCCAGGACCCATTCCAGCAGGACCAGGGGGTCCCATGTTGGGAGCTGGAGGACCCATTCCAGGATGAAGGTGACCGGATGTAGGAGGTCCCATTGGTGAAGACATACTACCAGGTCCATGATGGTGAATTCCACTGCCTGGTCCCATGGAAGGGACAATATTTGGTGTTGGTCCAACACTTACTCCTGAATTAGGAACTGATGGACTCCCACCATAACTAACCTGAAGACCTCCAGGAGCAGGAGGAATACTGGCTCCTGTTGTTCCATATCCCATCTTCTGCTGAAACAAATAAGGCAGACAATCAATAAAGATCAGTGGAGTATTAATAAAAGAACTCATTGAGTATGTTATTTAAATATATTATAATAATGTGATCACTTGAAAAACACACCTCACCGGCAATTTAAATGAAATAATAGCAACAATTGTGGATGGAGAAATATATTGCATCTCATGAAGGAAACACTTTTTACATAATTTTCATCTATAGGTCACCAGACATCTCTAACAAATATTTAACCTTTTCCTGTGAGAGATGCATAAATCACTAACCTGTTGCACTTGGCAACCTTTCTTTTATATGCTCTCATGTATTTCAAATGAGCTCCTGAATAGTTTGCAATATAACTCATAGACACTAAGTAAATCATGTTTTTTCATTATTATTTGTATTGTTGTTTTAAAACAATTAGAATAAAAATGAAGTGAAATTACACATCTCAGGGATTTCATTAACTTGGCATGCTGGTTCCACTTCAATTTTGTACCTTCTGCTCTTTGCTTTAAATATTACATATTTCAGGTATAGTTGTGATTGCCAAGAGTGTGTACCTGCATGCCATCTACATAAAGGGGAGATTTTATTGGAGATAGAAAAAAAAAGGGGGGGAGACTATATTTGGACTAATACAGTTATTCATTAATATTTTGTTACTAAATTTTCATTATAGAATAAGGCAAGTATCCTCCATATATATTTTAGTTAGTCTCAAATGTAATACATGTTTTGACAGTCCAGATCACTGTAGATTCGATTATCAAACCAAGGGAACAAAAAATAAGACTGATTATACTTTAATACTCACAAAGTATAAATTAACATAAACAAAGAGGGAGAGAAGACCAGAACTTCAAAATAAATTTTAATCATTGAGCAATTTACAGTATGAGCAAAGATACTTAACATATTTATAAGTGAAATGGTAAAATTCATATAAAAGTATAGTACCATACTGTTATTTTATCCATGATCGTGTTATCTAGTTTATGATTTCAGGGCTCTAAATAGTTAAATCTCAATAGTATTTTCTATTTTAAAGCAAAGAAAAGGCAAAAAAAAACATAAAATGAGAAAAAAAATCTTTAAATGAAGCAAATGAAATAAATTCTGCAACTCTTTAAATCACTTAATTGAACTAAAAATAATCAGTAATCAACAGGAGCTCTCCCCCCCCTCCTCCAAGAATATCTTGTAAAAGTAATTAAAAAAATATAATAATAAACAAAATTATTAGTAGATTTCTGATAATATTTTGTGTAATCATCAACAACAGAAAATACGGTTTTGATCCAGTTTATAACATCAATTTTATCTCCTGATACTTTACGTATTGCACATTATATTTGATTTCTGATTATAAATAGAGCTACATGAGATATAATGGTTGAGGCAATCAATGAAACATGTTTGATGCATTAAATGAAGGAGTAAAATACTATTAATTCATTTTACTTGTAAATGTTGTTTGAGGTAATGTGGCGGAGTGAGTGAGCGAGGACCAGTGCTAGCATTTGTCCCTTGAGGTGATGCACTGGGTGTCTGAGGTCCTGTTCCAGGACCTGGACCAGGACCAGGTCCTTTGGGAGGCATCTGATTGCCAGGAGTCCCAACAGCATTTGCTGGGGGTCCTTGGTTCAATCCAGGACCTCCCCAACTCTGCAACACAAAGTTAATGACCATTATTTGACTATGCAATTACTTCATTTTTACACAAATACAATTTAGCACCCTTCAAATTAGGTATCTTATCAAATGGAGTCTACAATTTAAATATAAAATATCCAATGGATAAAAAGTAAATTTGGAGGTTCAATTTTCACACAAAAATCCACTACACTCATTCTAATGAAACATTTGCATACTAGTAAGTGACATACCTGGTATCCTCCAAATTGTGTGTGGGGCACATGATTAGGCATGGGGCGATTTGGGTACTGGCCAGCTCCTAAGCTATTGCCCTGAGGGTTTTGTTGACTGTACCCATGTGTTGGTCCATACTGCATATTGCCTATTGGCCCCTGAGGACGTGCACTATAATTTCCTAAAAACAAACGTATTTATAAATAAAAAATGTGTTTCATTTGTTTCCCAAATAACATTGACATTCACATCGTAGATCTAGTGCAATTACAAAAAATGATAAGACGAAAAGATTCCTGCTACAATTCATCAAACAAACCTTGGGAATATTGCTGACCCGGTGGGGTGTATGGGCCCATTTGTGGACCACTTGGAGGTACAATGCCAGGAGGATGTGACCCCAATTTATAAGCACCATGCATGTGTGGTGGTCCCAAAGGCTGTTGGTAACCACCGGGAGTGGCCATGGGAGAATGACTCATTCGTGCAGGTCCACTTCCATCAGATTGGCCACTGGAAGGGCGTGGAGGCATTGGAATATTCTGTTGGCCTAAAAATATGAAATAAAATAAATGCTGTCAATAGAAAAACTTCTCCGAATAGTTATTTGCAGAATTTATCAAAATTCAGAGTATCTCAAAAACAATACTCCGAAATAACAGTTTTCTAGGAAGAGCATTTTCAATAGAATTTTTACAAACCTCACATAGAGTAACATGTAAAAATAATCCTCAAGTAAATTAATTTTTTGTTCAAACACGTATTACTATACAAACTATTTGAAAAAAAAAAAAAAAAAAAACAACTTTCCCCAGTTACACACATCAAATTAAGTGAAAATATGTTTGGTTTTAACTTATATTCTTCAGGAATTCCTCACATTGAAATCTTTCAATATGAATGTATAAAGAATGAATAAACAAACACACACAAAAACTTAATACAAAATTTTACTTCCATTTTACAACAGGTTTATTGTAAAGGAATAAAATTTTGATCCATATTTACAATAGATTTGATTTTGCAAAAATTACAATAGATTAGGTATTTAAAATACAAAGCACAACTATTAAAGCTCCCAAATTGGAAGAAAGGGGTTATACCCATTTTTTAAAACCTACCAACAGCGGGTGACATGGAGCGAGAGCCCGTTGAGCCAGTGGGTGAGGGCGTTGGCCTCATACCCTGGGAATTTGGAGTGCCAGGCGCACCAGGACCACTGGTACTGTCATTGCTGTTTTGCCCTGTCAGATCCTAAAAAATTAAAACAAATGTACCTATAAGCAAATTATTAGACTAAATACATTAAGCTTGTCATCAAAATAAAATGGGAAAATGATAGAATTTTGAGAATGGGTCAGCCTTTTTCATTAATAACTGTAATTTGGGGAATTAATACATGAAATGTTTTTGGAAATTTTCTTGCAAAATTAGCTATTCTGATATTTTAATGATAAAACCAACTATAATTCAACAAAAAAATCTTCCTCGATGAGCATAATTTAAAATTGATTAATTGACAAATTGACCAACTGAGGAGTATGAAAAAGTTCATATTTACCTAAAAAAATACTATAAACTTGATATTTTAAAAGCAATTTAATGTCCCCACACAAGCACTTAAATTGCTTGTGCAGAGGTGCCAAGACCACATCATGGCGAGAGCCATAAAACAAGATGTGCATATCCATTCAAAATGAAGGCAGAGAAGCAGAATTCCCCAGCCATCATTTTGAATTGGTAACCATGCATTTTAGTACATGACTGAGCTTACAATGATGAGATGATACATAACACTGACAGAAGTTCTAAATGGTTTTAACAGAGAGAGAAAATACCAGAATTCAACAATTTAATTCTCATTAATTACAAAAATGAATGTTTAGACTGATATGCTTTAGGATATTTCAGCAACTAAAAGCTATTATTGAAAATATTTCCATTTTTTATTGGTCAACTAATAAAAAACTTAGTCAATTGCATTAAAATTTGGCAAATAAGTTAAAGAACTATAACTTAGAAATTATCTGGATACACTTGATATTTATACATTTACATTTGTTTATACATAAAATCTGAATTATCAGTATAAAAATTCCACAGAAAACACAAGGTGAAATACTTTTAAAATCTTAGCATTTTTTGTTTCAATGTATACAGTAAGTACAATAATTTAATTCATAGAAAAATATACTTAATGTTGATTAAACTATGTTTATAAATTTTTATTAATTTTGTTTTTTAAATTACCATCATACAAGTACCCTTTCTATCTCAAATGGACATAGTAATACGAATCAGAATATTCAGTCTTTTACCAATATTATTTCAAAATCTCAAAATTCATTGAATACTAATAATGTCTCCTAATATTAATTAAATACATTAATATAAAAGCCACTGCTAATATAACAAATATCTAAAACACTGACTTACAGGAAGAATATAACATTCCAAGGCAGTAGCTTTACAGCTCAACTGCAATTAAGAATTGAATAGCAAACAAACTGAAGTCAGTGGGAGGAAATACTTCATGTAAGATAATCAAAACGTATGATTATAAACCTGACAACCCATCCTTTTGATTCCCCCACTCTTCATTTAAATTTGTCTACATGATACTTCAGTTTTAAGGAGAACTGAACCCTGTCACGCCTAACAAAAGTAAGTAAAATCTCTGCACTCGAAAAACAATAGATGCATAATGCAACAAGAAAAATCAGTTTTGACATACAGAATAAATTTTAGGAAAACGTGTTTTCTAAACGAACGAACACTATTACAGTGTCGAATGAAATTTATCGAAAAGCGCGAGTGTATGCAACAGGAGAAAGTTCAAATAGAAAAGCCATCAACCGCGTAAGTATGAAGGAATACAAATTGTAGGAGTTATAATGAAAAGTATGGACCTGACAAGGTATATAAGAGTAAAAAATGTACTTATTCACTTAAAAAAATAAATATATGAAATATCGGGTACACTGTAAAACCTGAAATTTAAAATACTAATATATCTGACCGGGCGATATTTAACATGGGAAAGGACAAGTGAGGGGTGGGGGCAGAAAATGGAGGTTATTGATCTTTTAGTCTGAGAAAGAATCATAATTGCATAGGACAGCTGACAAAATTTCCAGATAGATTTCGTATAATAAATATAATGAATGCATGCAGAGAGTAGAAAAAAAACGTTCTGCTCAGTTCACAGTTAATTATGTACTTCTAATCAAAAACTGTCTTTCTTGTTCTCAAAATAAGTCATAACAAAACCACATGGCAAAACCATGCAAAACAAAAAAACACTTGTGAAAATACCCAACACCCCCTCCCCATCATGGCAAAGTTGGACTGTTCCCGCATGAAAACGAGTGCAGCGTATACTAGGCTAAGCGCGTTCGAAGTTGGGGCTCGGGAGTACAAGCCGCATCCAGCACCGCCGCCGACTATGTCCGCCTTCTCAACGTGAACAGCAAACGCGACTTAACCGAGTTTGCGGCATTCGAAAAGTTCATGTCCAAGAGCTAATAACATTTCGGACAAGTTTGTTTCGAGAATACTAAGTAAACACGATGTTAAAACATACCTAAATAAATTGAATAATACAAAATAAATTAGTATATTTTAAGATCAGTAAATAAATATTGCAATCCTTTTATTAACGAACTTCTTAGATACTGCATTAAGAAAGTTAACACAGTAAATAAGGCACGTCGATCGGCAACAACTCACGTCCTTTTAATAAACAATACATATTCTGAGCACAGCTACGGATTAATTTCATTTCCTCTCCTCAGTCGAGTGTTACATACCGGCTCAATCCTGATATAATTTTTAATGACAGCAAATACTTTCGCCAAATGCATTCTATGTAACCCTAGCTGACAATGAAAGTTCACACATAAATATACCGAAAAGATGCTTCTTTTCTGAGGAAATAGGTCCTCATTCATGTAGAATTAAGTGGGGTGGGGATAGGGCTTCTCAAAGAGGTAAAATGTTCATAACATATCCAGATATTATGAACGTGCCTAAATCGCCGATGATAATAATAATCTATTATTTTGTGGTTAGGTTCAAGCCAATGTTTAAAATAATTACCAATCACTTGCATGTATCTTAAATCAATAGCACAATTTATGTCTTGTAAGAATTATGGAAAAAAAACAATTTAATTTTCCAACACGATGAACAATCCATAATATTCGTATTTGGCTTATTTTCAAACTATTACTGAAATCGCAACTACGAAACACGTGATTCGTAATGTAAATTTCATGGACGAATATTAGTTTCCCGGACGATGAAGTGGAATCACGTTCATATGATGACTTTCCGTAAGAAATCATTGATTACATTTGTATTCAAGTACATCAGTACTATAAAACCGCATGGTGCTCACTGACGTATTAACACACTAGATCCCTGACAGCTGCATCCGAGACGCCGTATCACTCAGCAAAAATTGTTCAAGTTAAAAAAAAAATTGTTCCATGATACTGTATAATATCTATTACTTAACGTAACAAAAAAAAGAGTTCAGAGAACATTCACCCTCCTTACCACAAAACCACGCCCATATAGGCCGAATTCTTTCCATGAGCGAACCAACTATATTTCCTCAAACTATGCAAAACTAACATTCCTCTTTAGTTGAAGTAGAATTCAAAGCTAATTCCCAATGATATTTTCCAGTTTTAAGTAAGCGGTAGCGTATCACAGCTTTACAAGATACTCGGCGGTATGCATAGATTCGCATCTATTGTTCGCTTAGAATTTTAATGCAAGCATTCGAATTATTACTCATTAATCCTCAATGTTAACAATTAAAGAGGAGGAATACAAATCAATCGTTATTATACAAGACCTTCATGGAAACTTGTTTTTCGTATGTTCTCGGACCTTAAAAACTCGCTCCAGCCATTTCCACAAAATTTGAAATAAATTAGTTGTTCAGAATGACAAATATTTCTAAAAGTTAACCTCTCTATAAAGTCTTATAATAAGAATACATAGAAAAATTGAAGATTCATTTTTGAAACATTATTCACAAGTCATCTATAAATAAATAAACAAACTTCATTGCAAACTGCGTATGACCACATGGTGGGCAATAAACTAAGTTACTCTCTGGAGACAAGCAAGGACCCATGGGCAGTGGCAGATTTAATATTTACAAAAGAAATTATTTAATAAATACCTTCTGTTATCCTTTTATTATTCAAAATAAATTTGAGATATTAGTGCAGTAAAAATTCGAGATTAATAAAACAAAAGTATTAAAAGCTAAAATACAAGAATATATATCACTTGAGATTTCTTCATATATGTAGTCAAATATACTATAGTCGTATATACTATAGTCAAATATAATCAATAAAGTCATGTAACTTTATTGAAAATAATGTAATATGGCTGCCTAACATGAATTTTCAACTTCTATGAATTAATATCCGAATATATAATAATAATAGTCGCCAAAATGATTATTAAAGTTTAAAGAATTTTGAAAGACCTGCCAACATAACACGAGGTACACTTATGATTACTTATGGTCGATGGCCAAGTAAAAGAATTGGTTACACCGAGTGCAAGCCTTGTACCAACATCAAGCCACTTACAACTAGCAATAAATAAATAAATCAGTTAATAATTTAGTGCCGAGAGGAGTTACAAACTGTCTATGACCATGTTTAGGACAATTGACTAATTTACTGCTATTACTTTACAATTAACTAACAAAACCCTTGCGTTCCTGTTCATGTTTTATTTCTTATTAAGTCAACTTTTCTCTGAGAAAAGTATCTTTATATAGATATGAAGTTCAAAAATGCTATCCCCTAATACATTGTTAGTACTTAAATACAAATAAGAGCTACCATTTTTATTTAGATTGTGATAAAGAGCCTTAAATAAACCCCAAAACTTTAATCTATATATCAAGCAAGCAACAAGTTAGCATGAACTTATGAATTAAACAAAAATATGACAGCAAACTGGCAGTGAGGGAAGGTAAAGCCAATCATACACTGCAGTGAGAAACTGAAGAAATACTATCTCATCCTAAGATAAAATTTGTATTAACAAAAATTAAATAATGTCAATAAATTTTGACACCAACACCAGAACACATTCTCATATTTACATTTCCACACTCTCACTCGTTAGTCAGCTTCCATTTGACTCCTGTCGTTCTTCATCTAGTGTCCTCTTTCGAATGCATGCTCAGAAGAATTAGACCATCTCATCCTTATCATGCCACAGAACTGAATCACTCGGCAACAAAATTTATAGGCAAGATGTAGCTCTTGAGTGGACAGAAGACACCTCAAAAATACATTTCATAGGTCATTGGAGGCAGAAATGCCAACCAACAAAGAGACAATAGGGTACAACCCAAAATTATAGAAATGAACTGTGAAATATAGAAAATATTGAAAAACACAGGGTGAAAAAAATAATTAGGTACTTTCTGATTTGAGAACAGAACTGGAGAAATATGCCCATCCTACAATTTACCTTCTAACTTAGAAACTTCTTTGAACACACTTCAGGAGTGTACGATCCTAAACCTTCAAAAAGTCCTTTCAATATTTAATTTACTACCATCTTTTAAATTATAATTAAAAAAAGCAAACAGAAAATTCTCAGGTAAGTGAAGGGAACCAAGTTAAAATCCCATACCAATCTAACTAAACTGGGGGGAAAAAACAACCTATTTTCCCACTTTCAAGCAGTTATAATTACTATGCAAAACTCATTATCAACATTGTTTTAAATTCAGCGGTAAAAACTGCACTCTTAGGAGGGGACAGAGGAATAACATAAATTAATGATCAATTAAAGTAGAAGTAAATTACCAAGAAGAACATACTTTCCAAATTAGCTTAGAAGCAATAAGGAATTTTTTTTAAAGCACCATCTTGATACAGATATTCAAAATTTACCATGCAACATAGATAAAAATGTAGACGAAATGCCAGAGGAAATAATGGAGAAAATTAGTCCATGAAATGACAGAAATATAACATGTCGCAACACACATCCAGATAACAAAAAACAAGTTCAACACTAAATGAAAGAAAATGTACTATCTAATCACCTATAACAAACCAGTAACAAAAGTATTAAAACTAATAAGAATGTCTACACTAAGATATACTTAAAATAAAGACACCTACATTTAACCCCAACAAAGGAATTCAGAATTTATATACACAAAAAACTACTTGAACAGTTTAGCTTTTTCAAACATTTAGTTTCATCTGAAATACCTCAATTTATGGACAATACATAGCTAATACAATGGCTTCCAAACACATTTAAGATAACCTTTTAATAAAAAACTGTTTTCAGAACTTAAACTTGCTTTTCTATCAGCCAAGTACTCAATACCAGGTCTGTAATTATAACACAACCAAATAACTCGAACTCACCTTTAATAAAAGTAATCTTAACACATAATTTTAACATGACCAAAAACTTTCATTAGACAGGAATAAGTATTAACATAAAAAATAAATTTTCAAAATTAAAATGCATGAAAAATTCAACTTACTCTTTTCCAATAAAGGACTGCATAATGCCTTTTACTTCCATAACAAAGTATTCTCTCCTTATCAATAATCATGTCACTCAAACAACACCATAAAACTTCAAATGCATGAGTGAGTTTAACAAATAATGACAACCTATTCTACATTTTTAAAAGAAGAGAAATCAATGGAACCCTTCAAAAGCAAAGCTATTAAACAAGAGAATTCCATATAAGAGTAACACAATACGGATATTCCAATTTTTTTTAAACATACAATTTAACATAGCAGTAAATTCTATTTCAAAACTTTTGAAGTTTCGAAAGGAAGAAGAATTTAACTAATTAAAAATTGGATAACATTAGGTCTCTAAGATGACAAGTTTTTACCTTATTTCTACATAATACGACAAATAAAAAATATAGAATGTCCTACACCCCAAAATTAAATAAACTTCTCAAATTATGTATTTTAGGCATTTCCCCATGAAAACATTTTTATCCATTAATGATGTGACATCTTATTATGGAATAAATTTATTCTACACTACATAACTGAAGTACCATAAATTACCAACATAATTCACTAAATTATTAATAGTCTTTTAATAAAATAAACCTTACAAGACATAATTCCTATTGAGTGATTATCAAATAATATTGGAAAAGCATAAAAGAAAATATTAAAAGCATGATCAATGAAACTAGTGCCATTAGTTTGAATTAAAAGAAATTTCCATACTAACACAAATTAAAATTTATATCTTGTGTATATTCATTATAAAAAGATCCCCAGAGAATCTGGTGCATTAATGAATTCTACAACAATTTTTAAATAGTGTACAATCTTAGTGACGAAATCAAAAACTTATGAATTCTAGGCATATAAAAATAAATTTGCCTCCCCTAAAACAACTGGTATCTTCAGGAGAGTCGGGCTATAATCCATCATTTTAGTAATATACACACACATATAATCTAAGAAAAATGAAAACTAAAGAACTATGGTACAACAATAATTCACGAAAAAATCATTGCATAAATATACCCAACTATGGACAATAAAAGGAATGTCAATATTTATTCGGAATCAACAGGCATGTTCGTCACACGTCCGGGTCGAGTTAATGGCTGTGCCCGAGTTAAAATGTCATTTTATTGCTCCAGTTAAGTTGGCTACACTACACAGGAGAAAATGGCGGAGGAAGGCGTCATAACGTGAAATAATATGACGACTTAAAATTTCACATCTATCCCATAACAACGAAGTGAATTTATTCATGAATGGCTTTTCTACAAAACTACAATCAACAGACTAAAACAAGAATAACGACACTTCCAAGAAAACACAGGAAAACTGCAAATCGCTTGACACCAAATCAATGAGAAAAAACGTAAAGTTGTTCTTTTGTTCAAAACTTGCGCGTCAATAAGAACGAATACGCACCCTATAAGAAGATAAGTATCGATGAGTAATTTCCGAGTATTTATACGGGCTAGAAAACAGAAATGAAATTGTTTTTCTCAAGGGTAGAGATGACGAAACGAAATTCAAAACCACAATTAGATGACTATAAGCAAATATTGAGTGGAAATACAACAGGAGGTTTAGTCGTCTCATCCTGGTAACGACGAAAAACTAAAAAAGGAATGTATTTTTTTACTTGAATGAAGTCTATAAATCATCAAAGAACCCACCTAAATTCCGAATTTAATAAACGCAAATGTTATAAATATCAAAATGCAAATTACTTATTCTGGTATCTCACACAGACACTACATTATGTACCAAACATTCAACATAATCAGAAATTAGTTTCCACAAAAAAAAATCCACAGCAAAAATTTTGGAGCCAAATCCAAACCTTTCATTGACTTGATAGGCACATTCTCATACTTAAGTATCAACTAACTCCAAAAAGCATAGATTATTGACCAGATAATTGAAATGCAAAACATAATAAAAAATAATGAAATGAAGTACTAAAATATTTAGAATCCATTAACAACAAAAATCATTAAAAAACATTAACCCTTAGGTTCATGCAGGTTCTCAGAAACTTGACACAGTGGTAATTTAGAACTAAATAGATTTATGAACCATCAGATCATAGATTACTCTCCTTCCAATCATAAATCTAATGGAGTAATAATAATATTAAAATCTGTTTCTTAAAATTGTAATGATTGTTGCTCCTCAAAGAACAAGCCATCTACCTGAATGTCAAGCAAACTAGTCTATAACCCATTGATTAAATTTCAAATAAATCGTGAAGAAATATGACTCCCAAATAACAAGTACAAATTGTTCATAATGGTAGAAATAAAACAAATGTCCAGATGTTAAATGAGATTGAATGCAACAATAGTAAATTTGTAACTATTTTACTTTGAATATCAGTTTCTAGAAATAGAGAATGTAAACAAATTTAAATAGCAATGACCTGTTAGAATTGAATGAAATCAAAACAAAAATTCATTTTCCTAAGAAAATAATACACATCAGGCAAATTCACGTCCAGTTTCTCATCATTAATAATGTTATTTCAATTATTATTACGTGTACTTCAATGTTGATTTAACAAAAGGAAGCTGCCCAACAAAATGTTTCTTATAAAACTGAAACAAGAGACTATATAGAAAAGAATTAAGTGCACAACATAATTACTGAATAACCTGAATGATTCCTTTTTCTTGACACTAATTGAAACATTTCAATACTTAACAATATATGTACTCTTTATAACATATAAATTAAAACAAGCTTGTATGTCATAGTAAGATCCAGAAAAAAGTGCACCAAAATTACACCTTATCAGAAATTATCAGAATTTGAACCCAAAACCATTATTAAATAACTTTTATCAGATTTTATCAATGACAGTATTTGTTATGAATGATATATTTCATATGTAGCTATAAACAAACAAGAATATCTACCCAGTAATCAATTATCAAGGTTAAGAATGTAGGTAATAATCAATGCCAACCTGTTCAGACTACCAGGGAAAATAAAGAAATTCTGAGATCAGAGAATAACTAAAGAATTGAATTCAAGAGTACAACAAATGGGAAAATGTCCTTTGCTGGACTGTGTTCAGATGATTACTTGGGTGGTTCCCATCTATTTGTTTACATACAATGAGTGAGCCTTATATGCCCACAGGATTATTTAAAGAAACAATTATGACACTATTCTTAACGTTGACATACATAAAATGAAGTTATAATAAGGAAATTAAGGTTACAACAAGGTATGCGGGAGTTTATGTAAACGCATATCCCGTTTTCGATCATACAATACCAATCATTATGTTAAAATGACATTTGAACGAACGTTCCTCTACTTGGTACACCTTATTAATAACATGTTATTTCGAAGTACAATGCATAGCGTGGTTCGAAACATACGTCTAATTCCCATAAAGACAGCTTGATGTCGCTCGCGACGCGATGCAGGAGAAGACTGCCATGATGCTCGTTCCCCTCCCACTTTCAAGCTACTAGTACAATTAAAATTATTGTTCTTGAAGGCCAGAAGCGCACCACACACCCTACTGATCACAATGATGTTAATAACAATATAAGAATTCGAGTTATGGGCTATACCAACACAAATGAAACGTAGGCTACACAGCATCACAAGAACCACACGGTACTGCCCAAGGCATATTTTCAAGTTCACTTTCACAACGAATTGGGCAATTTATCTAAAATATTTACACGGGTGCAAACGCGCAACAAACCAATGAATCAACACCCACCGTGATTTCTCTAAAATCAGGCCTTTTCACGTCTCCACTGCCACGCCACAATTCCGTTTACACTTGTAGTAGACCTACACAACACTCACATAAAAACGAAGTAGGGCGTACATCCACCACTAGAAAACACATAGAATTCTGGTAACTGCATCTTGAAGTTGTTGAATTCACCGGAGAATTGTTTAAAGAACTTGAAAATAATATCACGAAACACACAGCCTTCCTCGCTTACTCGGTGTACAGACCAGGCGCACCTACTCGCACAACCGGGCCCCTACCAGGCAGGCAAACACCGTTGCCGGTTGCGCGGCTAGCCGGGCGCTCGATGATGGTTGGGAGCAGTGTGCGTGTCAATACATGGACGAACATGATCGACAATTTAATTTTCATCATTCAACTACAATTTTCATTACTGCCATCAAGTTAAGTTTAGTTAAAAATGCAATACAATTCATCTTAGTTATCTGACAAACATAGAATCGTCGAGAGAAGATGAAATGCGTTACACCACAAGACCAGGCGCAACTAATGCCACAACGCAGGAATGCAACGTTTTGAAGTTGTTTCTTCTCATTCAAACTACTACATTGTAAAACACACGCGGTATGCACATTTCGTCCTCTATTGTGGTTGTAGCAGATATTACCAACAACGCTTTTGGTATAAGTGTTACAACAGATACACGCTGAAGTACGACAGCAGTAGTTCGCCGCCATGGCAGGAGGCAGTCGAGCCCCTGCCCGCAAACCCCAATCCCATATGTGCCTAACATACAAGAGCGGCGCAAATAAGGGGCTCGGGAGTACAATTCACTGGCGTACACTGCCGGTTATATTACAGAATTGCAACACCTGTATACTGGGAAATGTATATCTTGACGTAGAAATGATCAGCAAAGACGTAACGAGAAGAAGAAAAAAATTAAATAGCTATCATGTCAAGTTACGAAACCACCAGAATAGAAGAAGGTTCAAATGATGGAGAGTTGAATGACAAAACCTGATCTTGAATCTTGATCATAAAAATTCTTCAAGTTTATTTAAGAGTACTTATGAAGTAACTAACTTAGTTACTTTATGACTACACTCGGACAAAAGAATAACCTACGGACAAGGAAGGCTGACATATTGAGCAAAGTTGTTTCGTTTCGACGTAAATAAATTATCTGCTAACTAGTAATTTACAAAAATACTATAGCAGCATCAATAATAAATGTAAAAGTCACATAGTTTCCAACTAAGAACAAAAAAAAACACATGGGGCAACACGTGGAGGCGAAATGAACATACAGATACGGAGGTAAGCGTACACTGTCAAAGATAAGAGTCGTGAGAGGGGAGGGGCACGTAAGAGGAGGGGAGTATTCGCCACCAATTGGGATTCATGCGCTGTCAGCGCAGTCCGGCGCAGTCTATGCCCTCAGCAGTGTCGCGACGAACGAAACCGCGTCATATGGGATAACGACGGTCGACGACCCGCGAAGAATAATATCATTGTCACGTAATTTTGATGAATTTAATACATCATTAAAACTCCAGGTAGTGGTCTGACTGCCGAGGTACTAGGGGAGACAACAAATAAAATGAATAAACGTCAAGCTCTAACTTCATGTTTTTGCAACTATTTCTCGGATAGCTAATATTTTCAAACTAATGTTAATTTTTATTTGAATTTAGAAAAATTAAAAAGGCAAAAGTTATATTTTTCTTAGAGTAATGAAGCATATCTCCCAAATCACGCAACGACAAAAATCACTAAGCTACGTAAGACCGATATCTTTATTTTGTCAGTTCACAACTTATCAATCGCATTGGTTTTCTAAAATAATAGTTTCACAAATCATTCAAATCATGCCGCTTACTGCGAGTTTCACAAACAAAATAATCGGTTGCCCTTGATTCGTGTTGTTAACACAGTGCTCAATGTTCAGTATGGTTAAATGATTTCCCTAATTAATTTCCAAATCTTTATTAATCGCGTTCACGGCCACCCTTCCTAACATCCCTAATCATTAAATGAGCAATCTCATGTCCAAAGGACCGGAGTTCCATTGAATGGACAGCAAATTTGTTTTCAAAAAATAATTAAGTCATATTCTATGTCTGAAAGTGAATGAACACTCACATTTCCAACCCATACAATGCTATCTGCGATTCTTCACAGCTATTTTCTTTTTACACTTTTTCATTAAAAATTCTCAATATCACACCACAAACACTTTTTCTTTAAAATAAAATCCAAATACATTACACTTTTTTGAAAGAAAAATTTCCAGTAACAAGGAAATTGTTTGAGGAATCTAAGTATTATGACATTTTAATTATCACTTCTTGGGCTGAAAATTTAAAAAAACAAAAACAAAATTGCTATTTTTTTGAATATAAATTTGTCACTTTCATTCACTTCAAAACATGTTGCTTACTTTTTCACTTTCCAGCTCAAACATATCCTTTTTATATCTTCTTGTAGGATATTAATTAATTACTTTGGGTATCAATGATGTGGGTGGAAAATTGAATAACTGACATTCCGTGTCAAATCAACACTAGATTTAGCCTCACTTGTTCAAATTTTGATAAATTCTGCTTGGAAGGTAGCCATCTTTTAGACTATGGGAAGTACCAAATCTTATTGAAGTTTCATCTGTTTGAAATTTAACACAGTTTAGTTCAATATAGTTTAAAACACTATTGATACATTATATTAGAGTGACACTCTCCAGTATCAATGAATTATCATATTTGAAGAATACTTAATACAATTGTAAAGTTGTGAGCAATATTTAATACACATCATATTTACACTGAGCAAATACTCAGATAACTGACATGGAAGCGCAACTCAGATGTCGTCAGGAAAGAATGAGAGTTTGAGATAAAAAAAATAAAAACAAAACATAATTTCTATAGACTATTGATTTTCTAGGAATACATGTGAAATGCTAATATCAACAGTAGATTGATGCCTAATGATAGTCCTACATGTGAAAAATTCAACCAGTCACCTTTTGTTCAAATGTCAGCCTGGATGTGTGAATCATTACCCAAAATAGCAAAAACTCAAAACTTTATGACTAGTGTTGAAAAAAAATAACTTCACTAAGAAAACCAAGCACAACCAATTTATGATTAAAAAACAGTAAGAGTAAATAAAAGCATTATAGATACATCATAGTACAGATGTAGTGAATAAAATAAGTCACTCGATATTACAATGATAATTTTACCTTAATTTGAACTATTGCTTTTCAATTTATATCAGAAAGAGAGACTATTCAGACAATATCTTATAAATATATATTAAATTATCTTATGAACCAATACATTCAATTATTTATTGTACATGAGAAATAATTTATGATAATTGCCACGAATTAAAATAATAATAGAGCACAGAAAAAAACTTTTACTGTTCTTATACTGAACCCATTTTCCTTCTAAATTTATACTTAGCCAGATGATTAACCAGTGTATCAAGTATTCCTAGTTTTAATTACAAATTTTGAAAGCAAGTGTCTTATGAAAATAAAAAATTTCATTTTAAACATGATTTTTTTTCTTTTGTGATCTAAAACATGGAGTATATCATATTAAAGATCATGAAACAATATCATAAATCTATATCTCTCCCAGTGCTCAATTAGGAGAGCTTCCTGAGCAATTAAAGATATTGTGTAGTCATTTTTAAGCGATTTGTTTAAATATTACATAGTTGTAAATTTCAAATTGGTTGAAATATTTCCATAATGATTTGGCATTTCTTAGTCTATATGATTGCTTCCTCCCTACAAAAATTTATCAAAATATACAATAATCAGGTGAAAAAATATATCAAACCTATGTTCACTTGATTTGGAAACTAAAAAGAAGAGATTTAACATGTCACTTAATAATTAGTTGTTTTTTTTTATCTTCCACAATAGGAAGTCATCAGCAGGGGACAATTCAGATTATATGAAAAAACTGGTAAAAAGAAATTGTATTTACTAATTTATTTCACAAGCATAGAGCTCAATGCAATAATTCATTAATACTTCACAAGATGGGAGTAAGGAAAACAGGCAAGTGAAAATATCTTATGGCTAGCACTTGAAAGCGGTGGTCAAAAGAATTCAAGAGGTAGCTCATGTTTTCCCAGCAGGTAATAGTTTTTTATAAAAACTAAAAATTCTTTATAAACAAAAAAAAAATGCTACATGTACCCAAGACTTGTCTGTTTATGGGTTATATTACACTTGTCAAGTGTGCCTATGAGTTAAAAGAAAGTAGGAAGTAGTCAGGAGATTGAAAAATAGTTTGCCTTCTTGTAGTTGTTGTATAACATGTAATAACTACTTTTGTAGTAAACACAGGATGCTATATTAATAAATTTATATCGAGTAATTTCCTTCAATTGTTTTAAATTTTTTATTTGTGGGGTTTTGGGGGCTCGTCAACGGCAAGGTCATTAGAGCCCTAATTTTCTTTCACCCACTTTCGTCTCGAAGAAATGTTAACTGTTGTTTTTCTTTCTCAACATGTCCATGGAGACGTAAGTTGCGATTATAGTGATTTGTATGGCTTTAACAGCGTCTTACAAATCATAAATATTTAGATAAAGAGCTGACAGCTTATTTCTACTGCTTATGAACCGACTCCCGACCATTTTTAGTGCGTTCCGACGTTAAATCGGAAGGGTCTTCCCCCATTCCCTTCATCCCCTTCAACCATTGCTCGGGTCATCTAAAGCTCACGAGAAACGTGACTTAAGATTTTTTTAAACAACTCTCAATTACATGATTGGTACACGAAAAACAATCTCGGTTAAGCAGTATTTTTCAAGCTAGAAAATATTGTGCAATGTACACATATTCCGCGAATTATGACAAAATGGCCAATGCTTAAAATACTATGAATTTTATTGTTGGTGTCTTTGGAGCTTATTTTTACGATACAAATATCAGCATCTGATTGTGACAAATTTGTACATGGTATCTGAATGTGTTTTGAAATATTAACATACTATTTCTCAAACAGTATTATATATTATTAATGGCTTTCAGGTACCGACCATAAAGTGAAGTGTTAATGCTTTTATGGGTGCCAACTACTACTGTTTATATTTGAGAATAAATTATTGTACTAAATAACAACAAACATTATTTTCAGGACAATCCCATTCAAACTAATATCCTAATTAATAAACTCTTTCAAAAGTCCTGTATTATTTATGGGTATGTTACTCGAGAATGCTTTGTATGCTACTATGAAAAAAAATTCAACTACCAGAATTATATAATTCCAAATTTAATAAATACCGGCAATTATTATGAACATATCTCAGAATACTCGCCTTCGCGTAAATAAATTCGTAAATTGTCGGCCTATTTTCTCGGAACTGAAATCAATGGATAATACATTCCCTAATGCCGCACGTAACTTACGCCAATCACAAATTTGCTTCAATGCACTGTTTTTTATTAAACATTCGTTAATACAGACAAGTATGAATACAAAGTAAAACATAGACACAGTAAAATAATATTTTGTAGTAGGATTAATTCCCTTTCGATTACAGGCTTCTGTTGGTGTCCTGACAAATGGACACACTGACCCGAACTCGAATCAAATATACCTGCCTCTGGCTGTTGAAAGGTACGAATTGAGAAACTTCTTAAATTTTACCCTTCGAGAAACGCACGATTTGAGAAACTCATTTACCCGTCCATTTGGGACAATAGGAACCCTTCTTAACCGCGCAGGTAGTCATTTTACCCAGTCCCTACTTGGAAATCAAAACATTTCTTGAGAGCTTGTAGTTGTCACTCTTGGTATTTTGATGTGTGTGTCGCAGCGCAATATCAGCCTTTATATAATGTACGAAACATTCATTATATTAAATGGCTGAAGATTTTCATGCTCTTTATAATGTGCCTGGCCTTCGCTGCCAGTTAATAAAATGGACAACATATTTATAATTATTTACATTTTATAAAGAGGCTGACTCTCGGTCGCCAGATAAACGATAGAATTTTCGACTACTCAATAACATTGATCACATACACTGGAACATACTTAAAATAAGACTATATAGATTAATATTGGCTCTAATTTTCAAGAAAAAACTCATAATGTTATATGGTAAAACTGCAATCCGGGATTTTAAGAATTTGGTACAACATGGTAAATTTTCAATACACACTTTCAAAAATGTTTACCAAATTTTTTATAAATATTTCACATTATCATAGAGCTATGGTATAATATGAAAACAGATTACTTTTTTAAAATATAAATTACGATCCAGATCGTTGTTCCATATACTAATTTCATTAATACGATTTTTTTATTTTCTTTCAAACAATTTACAATAATTGCAATTTTTAACCCTTAAATAATGATCTTTGGAACCTAAGTTCCGATCTATTGTCTTTCTCCTTGGCGCGTTTGACATGATTCTCGATGCAATGATAGTTTTTCTCACATTAATACATAAATTAATGACAATTAATGAAATGAGTATAAATATGAAATAATAATAGTAAAGGTATAATAATAACAATAATAATAATAAAGGGGGCAAAAGCGACGTTGTCAACATCTGCAACATTAACCTATTGGTTCAAAAAGAGAATCAACCAGCCTTTTTCACTCCAACTCCAGCACGTAACCTACAAGAGGTGCCCCTGTTAAGTCGAGAAGTCCAGTGGAAGGTTGGATCCCAGCGGGAAACTGGATCGACGAGAAAACCAGAGCTGGGGGTTTACAACCTTGGGAGTACAGAGAAGCCAGAAAACATTTTGAGGTAACCTCTAGGGCTAACAACCTTAGTTGTAACATGGATGCGTACGCATCCAAAACAAATTCAAGTCAAGTAAGAATGATGGCAAAACATTTCAATAAAGCTACCCCAAGGGGTATGTCCTCGGATAAAACCCTCGTCGTGAAACCCGCGGCGCACGAGTTTCAATCGGATTCTGGGGGAGACTCGTCATCATGCAAGAGACGAGTCGGAGCACCTCGGTGTATCCCATCCAGTCAGAAACTCAGAACTAAATCAAAAACCTTTCTAGCAACATTCAACATAAACTCCCTTACACAAATTGCCAAACTGAAATGCCCTACATAAAAATCCAATATCCATAGTTGCCCTACAAGAAACACGTTACCAAGACGAAGACCTTTGAATCTGAAGGTCACCGTTCTTCAAGAGCAGAGCTCAAAAAAGAATCCTCAAGGGATCTGTGATGCTTTAAACCGCGTTCGCTGTGAGATCCAGAATCCTTAAATCGGTCGCAAACTTTGAACCAATAAATGACAGATTATCCATATTAACAATCAAGTGCGCCAAAGAGAACTACAGCTTAATTAACACACATGCCCCCATAAATAAAACGAACAGATCTGACCCGAAGTGGATAAGTTCTGTGACCTACTGGATGAAAAGCTCGCCAAAATTACCAAATACATACGATGTGAAACTTCTAATGGGATATTTCAACGCCCAACTTGGTCGAGAACAAAATTACAAGAGAATCATAGGAAACTATCCTGCCCACACAAGAACCAATCAACACGGCAAGATAACGGTAAACCATAACCTGCAGATAATGTCAAACTGCTTTCGCCATCTTCCCAAAAAGCAGACAATATGGCGATCTCCTGTTTAAACCATCAGAGTTCCAAAAAGATCACGTCGCGATCTCTCGGAAAAACAGTCCTGAGATTATGAATGGTAAGGTTAGAAAAGGCGTAAACGTGACCTCACACCACTACATATCTATAATTAAATTCAAACCGGTTTCCCCAAAACCATCAAGACCCCCAGCATAACATTCTTAAATGTTCATAAATTTATAGTCAAAACAGCAGTTCAAGCAGCAAATGACCACGTGGAGGACAATAAACTAATTTCCTCTCTGGAAGTTAGCAAGGGACCATCACATCAATTCCGATCAACGCAGAGGCGGATTGAAAAATTTCAGCAAACTCTTAGATAAAATAAAAAGTTAGCTAAGTGTGATAAAACTAATAAACAATGATAAACTACGTCAAACTGTCACGGAGTTCCAACAAAAGGCTCGACCAATCGACTGTGACTTAACAAAAACCGACTGATTGAGGCTGCCAAAGAAGTTGCTGAAATCAAAAGCAAGAATGCCTGGTGGAATGATACCCGTGTTACAGTTCTCAAGGAAAGGCTCGACGCATTAATATTTCTCATGAGCGGATTTGTGTTTCCCGCTTAATTTCCCGCACTGAGAGCGGGCGTCGCGCCAAGGAACACCGTGCAGGCAACCAGCGGAGCAAATCCCCACATCACCATTTGGTAGAAGTTGGTGCCAACGGAAGTGGCGACCAAAACGACGGTGGAGGCGGCGAAAGACAGAGGAAGACACAAGGAAGCCGACTACGCTCGAGAGGAGAGACGAGATCGGCGCTCAAGGAGGCAACGGTTCACACTGGCATGAGGCACGCTACCCCGCGCGCAAAGAGAAGTTGGTGAACTGGGCCGAGGCGACTGTTTGCGCTGGTATAGGGCACTCTACCCGAGTGTTAGAAGGCAACCACGTTCTTCGACTTCGCGGTCACTGGACCGCCTGTCTCGATCCGTGAACACGGCAATATCTTGGATGGAAGACCTTTTAATTTTGTTTTGTTGTTGATTTGGATTTCATTTGTTTCATTTATGAGTAATAATGAGTAATAAATGATGTTGATTGTTGCCATGTGTTTTCGGAGATTTTTCTGCTCCCTCCGCACGTATGTCCGGAGGTTCCTCTCGGTCCTGCACTTAATTATTGACATTTTCCTTTATGGGACATTAGTTTCAATATACAAAGAAATAATGAGTTTTAGTATTTCTGAAACTTTGACACATATATAAGGAGCCGTATATTTCCGGAGTCTTAGATAATTTGAAAATGGAGGTTGCCTTGTGACACTAAGCGCGCAGTCTGGTAAGCTGGTTTCAGCAATTTAAAAGGAGGTCTGGTGTTTTAAAATAATGGCAATAAGGGATGACACGATGGAAACAATACTTGTTTGAAGCGCTTTTTAGGCGAGGTTGAAGGGTAAAATAAATAATTAGTAGTATTTCGCAAGCCCGTGTGAGGGACATGAGGAATCTTAATTTCTTAAGTTTGAAAAGACGCAAAATTAGCTGTCCTCGAAAATTGGAGCGTGTTGAAAAACGTAAACATTTCCTGGCAATTTTGAGAGGTGATGGTGGTATGTTGGGTGGTGAAAGAGGGGAAGGGGGAAACATATTTTGAAAATCCTTGTGAGAAATACAATGGTGCTCAGGTTCGTAGAATTAAGAAGACGGGAATAATAGACCTCTTGTAAAGAGACCCTTTTGCAGCAAGGAGACACACTTAGAAGATTTTGGGGACGAAAGGGCTGAATTTTAAAACCTAAAAAGACAAAAAAGAGAGGAATGGCGGCCACACAAGCGTTCGCGCATACATTGATGAACGACGTTTACCGTCGTCTGGCAGACGTGAGAGTCTGAAGTGTTACGTTGCGGGGCCAGAGAAATGAGTTTTGTCTGGCAGAGTGAGGGAAGGGCGACAAGTGATCAAATATTCAATTTGATGTCAACTTTCGAAAAAAATAACAGACCACCATGTTCGGCGTTTAGCAATTAAAGCAATATCAGCCATTTGTGGATAGGAATAACTACGTCACAAATTTAACCAATAGGAGGAAAGCCACGTGAGTGAAAAATTGTCAGGAATTGGCTGAAAATTAGGAGTGACGCCAGCGTAGGGGTAGTTCCGTTAGAAGAGTGGGGAGTTGATTATTTAAGGTTGGAGCAGAGACGCTCCAGGGACTTTTTCGTTCTCAGTTTACCACGAGGACTATCAGTATTTGCATTACGGATCATTATTATCCGTATTATTGTTATTATGAGTTCTGACTTCGAGTTTGTCATTATGGGCACTGTTACGAGACTTTTGACTCTGAGCTATAATTTTAGCTATAATTTTAGAAAGTATATATAATTCTCAAACTAGAAACAGTCTTTGCGATGCACGAAATACAGAAAAAATATTTTGGAAGTTTGGTTAAGGTATTGAATCTAGTATGAATAATATTGTTTCTTATGTATTTAGAATCTTTTGTTGGCATAGTGCTAACTGCATTTTTTGCTCCTTATGGACCAACTTCGAAGGTTTGTCTTCAACGTCTCTTGCTTTCCTCTTGATAGTTTGACTCGTCGCGCATTATAACTCTCTCACGCACTGGTTTATGGTTGTAGGTGCCTTCTGGACGATAAAAATTGTTTATCTCACCAAAGGTAAAAATCTTCGTTTTACAAGAGTTGCTAGTACCAAGAGTTTCAGTCACGTTCTTCGAAAAAAACGACGCGACGGTAGAAGATATACTGTACGTTTTTGTGCACTAAATTTAAATCTCCCAGTTGACTGAACATCGTATAAATAAAATTTTCACCCCTGTTAAACATTGGCATTTTCGCAACTAAAACCTATCAATATTGATTTTTTAACTATACTCGAATATCTTAGCCGCTCAATGAGACACACAAGTAACCATGAAGACAACTGGCAGATCAGCTCGCGGATTCCCCTCAACGGCGGGTCTGATTTTGCGGCTTAGTTCCACCCCAGGGCCGTGACGTATAATTCTCCCAGGGTCGTAAGTCGAATACGTAAAGCAATTATACTCAAATGTTCCTAAATTTCAAATTGCACGCAAGTGTAAGACTCATGCATTCCTTCAGTTTTCACAATAGTTTTTCCTCAGTGTAAATTCCGTGGTTGTCAGGAAGAAATGGCTTTGTCGACAGTTTGTGAAAAAAGAGTTAAGTCAACGTAAGGCCCTATTCACAGGGGGATACTATACATAGCACAAAGAAATTATACGAAAATCAGGCCCATAGGGGATATAATTCGTCAAGTTTTGAAACTTGGTAATAAGGTGAAGAATGTAAAATTGTTCACAATAATTAACTCTTCCCCCATTTTTTTGCAGACACGTACCCTAAAAGCGAGACAGGTATCCATTTGAAAAAATATTTCTCATTAACTTTCCAGTCAAAAAGGTAGGATCCATTTTTGAGATAGGTGCATTGGTTTTCGTGCCTCGAGCTCTCCAATTAGGGGGTAGTTTTCAAAATTACTATTTATTCATCAGTTTACGATGCTTTTTGTATATTAAGACGTCTAAGGAATTATGTATCCAAATGCAGTGATAGACACATCGAAACAGCTGTCTCAATGCGTGTTTTGGTCGAAGAGCTCGGGTCTCAAGGTGAATAGAAGGTGACCGGATATCTTGTACATATTTTGTCTATCAATTATTTCCGGAATTTTTGCTAATTTCAGTACACTTATACTAGATTTGAGCATTATTTCACGAAACCCTTCGAACATGTCAGCTGTTAGCGTTGTTTCATTGTTGTTGCAGTACTTGACTCGTTGTTTAGATCCCTGATCTTGAACATTGGTATATTAAATAAATAAACAAATGAAGATGGTGAGTAGATAAGCAAATAGAGCTCGGAGTTCAGATACACTCTAATACCTTTACGCTTTTCACCCAATACGTTGTGCCCATACTTCGTGGAACTGGTTTTAGTGCTGGAAAAGAATTTTTTTATTTATTGTGTTTTAAAATTTCGCAAACCTATAGTTGACAAGTTTTAAAGTAAATAAATTAGTCTGCAGACGAATGAATTAAATAATTAAATATTTTATTTTAATACGATTTATACGACTGAGACAGTGATATAATTACATAATTAAAGAGCAGGATTATTACGTATTTAGTATAAGCACCAGTAAAAGTTGCTTCATAATTATTATGATTCTGGTCGTTAGTAAATGAGTAAATTTGACCATTTTAAAATAAATGTACATTTACAGTTAGTATATATGTTTTTATGCATCATTAATACACAATGCGATTTGAAACGATTAATGAACGTAAAGTTGTGTTGACAAAGTGAACCTTCCAGTAGGGTCGAATAAACAGATCGACATTGGTAATAGGGGACTGAAGAAATAGCTTACTGTCACCAACTAGTGCATCACGAAACGGTAGAACATGTTGCCGTATAGGAGGAGTACTTTTAAATCACTAATAATATAATCTGGTTTCCAGTCGCTTGGCAACCACGTAGCAGAGACACTGGGCGACTCGAGTTAACCGTTCTTAGTTTACATCAAATGTTGGTGGCGTACACATCTAGTACGTTACATATGTTATTAAAATACCCCGAAAGATTCTATCAGTATACGGTACTGCTACACGTGTATGGTCGAGTTTGGTATCATTTTTCCGCTAAGAGATTTCAAATTTTCGTAAATGAATGTAAAATATTGGCTAAATTAGAAAAGTTAAGTCTTTGAACGGCATAAGAAAATTCTTGGAATGAGTGCAGCGGCGAGCGATAAGATAACAATAGTCGGTCGGAGGCTGCTGGCGCTCACGATTGAAACTGGAAGATAAGTATGTAGAATTTTCTAGTCTCCGTGTCTCTCAATCTCCGCTTAACGACACATGCTGAATCTCTTGGTTCCCGAGTATCCGTGTGTGAATAGAGCCTAACCCGGTGTTTACGCAGCCCGCGATGTCATGCGCAGGAATTAAAAATCTAATGCGATAATCGCAAAGAGAGAAAAAGGTATTATTTTAAACGGCAGCATCGCAGAGCTGTTGGCACTGCGAGCAAAACCTTGCGATTGTGAGGGCTTATGTGCCAGTGATATTTGATATTTCATCGCAAACTAGTTTGCGATTTGTGGAGATCGACGTCAAGTACTGCCACTTCTGACTGAATTTATTATCAGATACGAATTTAGAGCAGCTTATTAACCGTGTACCTCTACGCCTTGCTGCGTAGCACCAAAGAAATTCACATTACAGTGACAGAGACGTTCTAGGGAAGAGACAATGTATTTTTTTCTTTACGCACACCACGTTGTTTTGAATTTTATTCATTTCTGAAATAACTCAGGATAAAATTGAAAGTTTCAGAATTAAACGATTTTTTTACTTATTGCATTTTTATTTTGTTTAAATAACAAAGGTGCCTAAGGTCCGATTTCATCAAACGTAGAATAATCGCGATTCTCTTAAACGTGATTAGGTAAATGGAATCGCGATTACATTTTATGCGTTTCACCAAGCAAAACTATTTGTCGATTATGTTAATCAATGTTTCCGAAGAATTATCTCGGTTGGTAGTAATTTTGCAATGTATTATGGGCAACTTGAAGACAAATGATGGGCGAAAATCGCATCTTGTTGCTCGCAACGAACGCCGGCCGGAAGCAGCAGCGGGTCTCCCTCGTGCCACTGATCTTAACCTACGAATTGAGTTTCGAGCAAACAAGCAAAATGGACGCTATATTTCTTGCATTACTGAAGAAAATCGCGATTTGCGCTGGTAATCGAAAGGTCCCCGAGCGTTTAGGTGTAAATCGCGATTTTCTCGTAAATCAAAGTTGGTGGAACGCGCATTTCGATAATCACGATTTACTGCAGAGAAAGTCTCGTTTAAGGCATTAAACGAACTTGGGCCTAAATTCCACAAGTGTCTCAGAATTACTTATGACTGTGATCATAAGATTTTTTTCCAATCTTATTGTCATTCCGAAATTTGTGTTCTCTCCCTGTATTCTGATTGAGAATGATACAATGTAGTCAGAAGTCATTGTACTCATTCTGTAGTAATTCCAAAACTGCTCTTCATCCTCTCGAGAATAGCCATTCAAATTACGAGACTCTCCCAAGTCCTCTGTTCTTCCTGCATTGATTTCATGAACCCAACAACTTGTCAATCTACAACGTCAACAAAGTTCGTTCACGAAGGTTTCTGTAATTTAAAAAATGCGGGGTCATCGAAACGTTTTAAAATGCATACTTATATTTACAAGTGTCACAAATGAAAAAACAAAGAAAGAACTGAAAGTTGGTCTAAAAGGGGCATTCTGAATTCCAACGCTTCACAAAAAAAAGTTCGTTCAGTGGAGAGAACGAGAATATTCCAACCGTTTCGCGCACAATTCTGAGTCAGTGACGTCAGAGGAAGCAAACAACATATAAGGGCGATCGTTATCAGCAGGGGCGCACCCATGGGGGGGGGGAATAAGGGGGTTGAAGCTCCCCCCTGAATTATGTATTTCAGAATTACTCTGTAAAACCAAAAAAATAATAACTATACCTAATCGAAACTACATAGAGCATAATTTTATGATCAAAATTAATTCATAGACATATATGAAGGTTATGCAATTAGCCATCTTCGAGTAAACTATTATCCTCTGTAATTTTTTAAGAACCCAGGTCATCACGAATTTGTCGCTTTACCAGGATCTCTGTAAATCTTGCAACGTAAACAGAAAGATCAGTATACAATCAGCCCCCATTCCGGCAACGTCCTTCTCGATCTTCCTCCCAGGAGTCAACACTTCCGTAATGCGGACGTGTATAATTCATAACCCGATATTCACGAAGAGCTTTTTCATATGTTTATGTTTCCATGCTGCTCTACAGCTAGACAATTTATCATTCAGGGATAAATATAACTAAATACTTCATTCAATTATTAGTAGTTTTGTAGCTTTAGCGTGAAAGATTATGTGATATACTCACACGAAAATTTTGATGAACATTCGTGATAAAAAATCTATAAAGAAGCGTAATTAAAGAGTACCTTATATAGTATTTAAAAATTTAAAAGCGTAATTAAAGAGTATTTAAAACTAATCAAAAACCCTGTTTAACTGCCCTTTGAACGGAAACATAAACTGCAATCTGAGGGCCATATCAAATTTCAAGTTTAGTCCAGAGACAAATGTCATCAAAACGCTTGAATGTGATGAGCTTTTGTGCGGTAAAGATTACTAACAATAGAATTAACTACAAAACGACTATTAACCTATTATTTCAGAAGAATACAATTGTGCTGATGTAGACGGAGAAGGGAGTGAAAAAAAAACAATCAGCTTGGAAGCAGGAAGTCTTATTACTGATGAAGACGCACCAAGAAAAAAATGTGATCCAACAAATACCGGACAATTGGTGAGTTCCAATATAATTTAATCAACCTCCAAGTCTGTTGCCTAGAGTGTTGTAATCTCCAGTCTAGAGACTAATGGTGATATTCATTCAGTAATTTTCTAGTTTTTATCAAAAAAACTTTTACAAAATTACCAAACAAAAAGATTTAATTAGATCAATTAATTTTAGTAATGATGGATTTGTTTTTCGATTCTCATCTCGATTCCAATTTTTTTGCCTCGATTTCAAACTCGCTTTAGATTCCTGAAAACTCATATCAGAATAACGAATTGTCAAATGTGGCGAGTGAATATACTTTTGGTCACCGCTTGATAACGAACTGGCAGAAGGAAGCCATAAGAAACAACCGTATGAAAATTCATTTGTCTAGCATTGCTATAAAACAACAATTGATGCGCAATATTTATTCGACGAAATAAGTCTTTTAAGAATGTATTTGGTTCCTTTCAGACGACTGATAGTCACATACAGTCTACAGTAGGATTAGAAAGATGTAGTTTATCGAAAAATCGATCATAAAATATTTTTTTATTCATTTATTCTGTAAGTTGCTATTTTTCTAGAAAGAGCGTTATCTTATCACGGATGTACTCTTTATTCCTATATACATTTAAATTGTCTACATCTTTTATGTTTTACATCTCTACATCGACCGGTATTTCGATCGCATGTTTTTACAGGACTTCGAATCTTTAGGTTTTTACCAAGTTTTCATTTATATCCTATCGGTCCTATGTTCAGAATCCTTGGTTATCTGTACTAAGTGGAAGCATGGCAAGAGGTCGAGCTACGGTACGCAATCAAATCATACACCACCAAAATGGTATTTCGCAGCGCCGCCAGATACAATTTACAATATGTAGTATTATAAAACCGGGAAAGGCTCCTGGTCGGAAGCTAACGTTGACAGATCGTTAAGTACACCTATTTTGTTGACATAATCGTAAAAATAGGCACTTGGCAGTGGAAGACCTAGACACATGAGCACGACAAAGTTTTGGAAAGGCTATTTCCGAAGTATCTATGCGTCGATATACCAAAAGGCGTAGCTACGCATTCTACAAAGCGAGACTTAAGCGATTTCTCACTTCATCGAATAAACGTCGGCGTGTTGCATGGGCCAAATCTCACCAAAGCTGGTCTCCATTTCAGTGGAAAAAAGGTACTGTGAACGATCCATCCTGTCACAATTGCGTGGTTCTTAAACCAAGCTCTCTGATGGTGTGGGGTTGCATGGCAGCGAATTGGGTTGGTAATTTGCATTTTTGTACGGGTACGATAAAGGCTCCAGACTGTATACGCGTTCTTGATGTGAATCTACGCACATCAGTGCAGTGATTGTTTGGCAGAACGATATATTTTCCAATAAGATAGCGCACGGCCACATGCGGCAAAGATAACACAAACAGGACTACGTACGAAACGTATCCCTGTTTTAGAATGGCCAACAGCAAGTCCGGATCTCTCTCCTACAGATAATATTTGGAGAATTCTTAAGAGAAAATTGATCCAGCGTCGTCCCCATAATATACAACACTAACAGGATTATCTGCGGCAGAAATGGGGAAAAATTCATACAGCCACATTGAACCGTTTAGCGTAAGAGAAAAAATTTTTTTTGTCGTGTTTTATTTATCTGGAAAAGTACTAATCCCAAAAGGAAAGTCACGGGCAACGAATTTCTAGCAAATTTATTCAGCATTCACTCAAAAACAAAACAAGAAAAAGGGGGAAAATGGAAACTGTTTTGAGTGAGAAATTTGACTTAAATACAACGAATACCAATTATTTATTTACTTTGAAATTATTTTCTCTATTTCCCCTACGCACATTTTACTGCAATTAAAAGAACACATAACGTAAAGTATATTAATTTGATTACTCATTTTGTGCACTACTGATTTCAATAAACGACATTTTAGAAGATTGAAAAAAACTAGTTTATTGTTTTTAATTATTTCCAAGATAATGTCAATTCCAGGAACACGCGAACAATTATACGACTATTTAATCAGATTACAACTCTTTCGTTTATCTTTTTATCTCACACTAAAATACTCATGAAAGAATTGAAATATTGTTTGTTTTACATTTGTAGAGCAGTATTTGTGTGCAAATTGTACTTTAGAAGTAAATTTCAAAACCAGGATTTTTTAAATATTTGTTCACTTCAGGATTATTTTAACTGAACTATATTTGACGGGGAATATTCTTTCGCGTTTTTAAAACAGTATTTACGAATCAATTGTATTAAAATGTCAATGCTAACAGGAAATTTTTACTCCACTTAAATAGTTGGCATTGAACAATTAATTAACGACAAAACTCGTAACATAACTACGAAAGAAGGAGAATTACATATACCAGAATATTTTGTTGCATCTTTCTTTGCTAGGAACCTAAAAAGAATTGGTTCGGATTCTACTCCTACCCAACGAGATAGAATCTATTCGTAGTTAAATAAATCGATAAGTGAATCGTTCATAGCAAGAAGGAAATACAAAAATTCAATTTTAAAGAATATCAAACAATGAAGTAATTACCAATGCGACCACCCTTTAGAAAATATTGAACAATAAAATAAAAGTAAATTTATTTAACTAAACGAACTTTTTTATGTACTACAATATTAGACGTAAATAAGTAAAAAATAATATACAAGACATTTTCAATTAAACAATAACATTTAAGAAACATTAACATTTTTTTCTTACACATCGCCTTTCTGCAAATGCTATTCACAGAACTGTGACTATACTTACACCAACGTCAGGAGGATCAGAAACAGACTCTGGCCTTAAAGATGGGTTCTGGAAAATCAATAAAAATATACATAATCAAAATCTAATATAAAAGACATTTCATCATCCTAACAAATATAAATTAAAAAACATTTTTAGAAAAATATTTAATTCCGTAGGTAGAAATTGTCCTATTCCTTCCCTGACCCGAATATTCGTGTAAAATTCGACAAGTAGTTTCGTGGGGGTGAAAAGCTAAATACTCGTATAGAAGTGACCGTATCTTGAAACCAGATCGAATAGTGTTGACCAGATATAGTTGGTTATTAGGTGTCTACCTACGATTTTAATTTCGGGGAAAGGAATAACACACACGTTCTTCTACGTTTTATATAAGGTGTACAACTTTGCTTCCGCCGTTTTCCAATAGGCTTTAGCCGTATGTGATGGTGGAAATAAATAGATGTAGACGTCATACAAGCTTAGGCATTTGTCAACATAACCCCATCGAAACATTAGTCGATTTGTGTCAGCATCGTAAGGTTATTCTCGATTGAAAATGTCAGTTTACGAGCCAAATTCTCGTCATTTGCAGGAGGTTTTAGTTTTCTGCTTCAATATGAAGAAATCTGCGGCTGAGTCTCATCGAATGCTCTGAATTACTTATGGCGAAATCGCTATTAGTGAAAAAACGTGTCGTGAGTGGTTTCAACGCTTCAAGAACGGTGATTTCGACATCGAAGACCGGCAGGGCGGTGGAAGAGAAAAGGTTTTCAGATATGCACTATTCGAGGCTAAACCCTTCTGAAACAATCACAGGCGATCTGTATCGAAAGCAATCAATGCGTTTAAGCCGAGCATTGAAAGATAAACGGCCGCAATACAACGAGACACAAAGTGATTTTGCAGCATGACAATACTCGACCCTGTACAGCAAAGTCGGTCAAAACATACTTGGAAACGTTGAAATGGGAAGTCCTACCCCACTCGCCGTATTCTCCAGACATTGCTCCATCTGACTAGCACTTGCTTTGATCAATGGCACTCGGCCTGGCTGATTACTTTCGTTCTTATGAAGAAGTCAAAAATTGGATCGATACGTGGATCGACTCAAAAGATGAGCAGTTTTTTCAACGCGGTATTCGCACGCTGCCCGAAAGATGGCCAACGATGGACAATCTTTTGAATCATAAATGTATAACCAGTTTTTTTACAACAAAGCCTCCAGTGTTTAGCAAGAATTCGAAGAAAAGCATTTCACTCTTACTCATCTTTTTAAACAGTGATTTCGCAAATTCCTTTCTTAGTAGCCCTCCAAAATACATAAACAGTATCCCATTAAAATATCTTGTTCCTTACTTCAATGATATTTCTCTCTACTTTGATGAATGAACCATTCAGGATAATACGCGTATAATTATCGCCTCTTTTATCCATTTAAAATTGAAATATTAAAAATTCCAGAAATACATTTTTAGAACTTGATTTAACAATCTTCACATAGAAAAGTTATCCGATACCTCCATTATTCGTAAATAATAGCGAAAGTAATATACCATGTCAAAAAATCTAGCAACGAATACCTGAAAACGTTTCCCTATCTTTTCTTAAAATGAGTAAGTGAATATGAAAAGATGTGTCAGTATTTTTCTATAACACATTTTTGTGACCTTTCTAGAGAACGGTTTGAATTTTTCCCTGACTTTTTGTTTGCAAATCATTGCAAATTACTTATCAAAATAATTTGTAGAACACTTTATAATGTACGTATGCCATAAGTGTATATTTGGAAAATGATTAACTAATAGCAACAATTTTTTTAAGTGCAACAAAATTAATACAAAAAGTGCAAAAGAACAAACTTATTCATTTATGTGCGTTTATCACGCTAAACACACAAAACCTGCATTTTACAGTTACAAACGAATAAAATAAATTATCATTATCATCAAGTATTGGTTAATATACATAATTTTTATAAAATAAACAATAAGACGGTCAAATTATTCAGTCAATTAAGATCATTTATTATCCCAGTCTTATTCGATTTATTTAAGGGGTTTTATTTCTTCACATTTTCTTCGCCCTTTATCCAAAAATCTTTGTTAATTTTCAGATAAGGTCTCTCAACTGTCTGTATGTTGATGTTTTCTGACTTTTTCTTTTGTTTCTGTAATTTCAATACTTTTTTTTCTGTTTCAAAGAGTCTTGATCATAGGCATTTTTAGAGAGCATAAAGTATGTCTGTTTTTTATTCATGTAAGGTCAAATTATCTGCAATTTTTTTTTATAGTTGAGATTTTCTTCCGAATGAACCATTGTCTAATGTACTTCAGTGTGAGAAATTTGAAATTGGAAAGAGTTAAGTAGTACATAGATTGAGCGCAAGTCGATATACGGACCCAGCCCACGCCGCCAACTAAACTGTGAACGGACTATAGAAAGAGCTGGTGGCCGTGACGATAACCTGCAAGGTCGTATTAGGGCTATTGAACGTACATGCGAATTACGAATACGAATTGTTTGTGGTCAAATGATGTCCGAGTGCATGGAAGAATTGTGACGTGGCACATGCGAGTTTCCTGGCCTTCTCTCGTCTTTCTTTCTTTCCTCTCCCAGTCGCAGAACTGCTAACTTAAAAAAATCTTACTGAACCTGAAGAAGCCCTCAATGCATCAGTTGAAACTTTTTCAAAAACCTACACTGTATTTGCGGGTGCACAAAGCAAAAACTAGAGAGATGGGCCACGGAATAATTATTCGCTAAATCATTTCCTCTCCTGAAATCGGTCATTAGTTTTCATGAAACGTGTAGCACAAAATTACTGAATAATATTATGATCGATTATTAAGTTTAGAATTCATGAGAAAAGTTCTGGCTGGAGAAAAAATTACACCCAAACAATTTACCAGAACACAAAAGTGTTTTCGCGACAGGGCAGTAGTGGGCATTATGAATTAATACAACATCCAGCCTATACATCGGATTTGGCTGCCTCTAAATATTATTTCCCACAATTAAAACTTTTCCCATCGAGTCAGCATTTTGAGCGAAGAAGAGAATACTGGAAGTATTTCGGACAACTGGAACGACTTGTTTACATGATATATGAGAATGATTATTTCAATAAAATATTAAGAAATATTTTAGAAATGCTTAAGAAAGTTAAAATGAAACCATTACATAAGAAAGGAAATAAATGTAATGTTGGAAACTATCGACCCATATCACTATTTTCAGAGGACACTAAATATGCGTATATTATTATAGACTTTTTAGATATAATCTTGACAGTTTTCAGACTTGAGTCATAGTAAGTAAACCAAATAAAATCATAGAATCCAGGTGTAACACTTTATTAAATTTTTCATTGTCACATGGTCAGCGTTTCGACACTGTTTAGCATCATCATCAGGGTCACTAAAATTTGTATTTAAAGATAAGTTACAATGGAATTACAAGATAGTACAAAACAATTTAAAAATAATAATAATTAACCAGTTCTAAAATGTATTATTGGCAATATGTCACATCATTAAGTATGATATATAATAAAAATTCATAAACTCAGTTACGAGTTACAAATATTTAAAAAATTATATACTCATTCAAATATTCGTATGTTCTCAACAAACATCATATACTTGCATTTCATAGGGTTCTAATATAAATCTAATTTAATTTAATAGGGTGTTATTAATATTTTAAAATATAGTGACTGTCTATAACAGGGGTCGGCAACCTATGACCCGAGGGTCACCGAGTGACTCATTTGATAATTTCAAGTGACCCACTTGAGTTCCGAAAATAAAGTATAATATATAAAAATAAATTATAAAACATAAACATGAAACAAACATTTTGTGAATTTAAAAAATTGAAAATAGATACTAAGAACAACATTTTAGTTCGATTACCATGGATCTTATACACTTTTTTTTGTGGGGCTTTAAGGGCTCGTCAACAGCAAGGTCATTAGAGCCCTTATATACATATACACGTAAGTGTTTATGTATATAAGATCCATGTCGAAAATATATCTGACCCAAACGTCTCTTTAATACTCACATTTTGGTTGATTTTGACCCGACTCCAAAAAAGGTCTATAATAATATACGTAAATTTAGTGCCCTCTAAAAAATATCTCAAGACAATCAGTGTTAGATCTAAGTGAACCATATCACTATTGCCTACTTTCACAAAAGTCCTGGAAAAATTCTCCTTTAAGAGACTTTTAAGCTTTCTATCGCATAATAATATTCTCTCAAACGATCAGCACATTTTCAGGAAATCCTTTCAACTAACAGCGCCATATTTTCTTTTCTAAATGACCAATTCCCTTGACCGTGGGCTAATCCACAAGGTATTTTTCTTGATTTCACGAAAGCATTCGATGTAATCGATCACAAAATTCTTCTATCAACACTGTACTATACGGCATTCATGAATTGGCACATCATTGGCTAACTTCCTACTTGAAAAATAGGCATCAGCAAGTTGAAATTTCCCATGTTGAAAATGGTGTCAAAATTACATTTCAGAAACAAAGCTACTTAGTTGCGAGGTTCCTAAAGGTTCAATTTTAGGCCCTATCCCCTTTTCAGTGTACAAAATGATATCCGCCAGGCCCGATTGCAAAATGGTTCTCTTTGCCGATGACAAATCTACTATGTAAACATGTCAATGCGCAAAAAGTTCTATCTAACCTTACCACTTGATTTAATTCAAATCGTCTTATCGTTAATACTGATAAAATAGTATCCGTGTCATTTCGCAATAGTGTAACAAAATATCTTTTTCCCTACATCCATTTCGATGAACGGAACCCAAATAAAAACAGCCAAGAAATTTTTTTAGAACTTCTTACTCCGTACTTCAAATGGTATTGCCATATTGATAATCTGAATTTCAAACAAATCGTGCTATGCATTCTGAGTTTGTCAACATTGTTGGTCAACACTTTTCTCGCGGCGTATATTTTGTGTTTTTTCTCATTTCCGGTATGGCATATATATCTTCCGGGGCCAATCTACTCAAGACCATTCACACTTTTAGAATCCAAAAGAGAATAGTTCGGATTATCTGTAAATCTCACCCCCGAAATCCATGTAAACCTTAATTTAGAGAATTAAATATTCTCCCTCTCCCATGCATTCACATTTATGCAAGGAAAACATTTATGCAGTCGTGTTTGTTAAATAATTATTAATATCCCACCACTGCTTTAGAAGAAACAATCTAGTTAACGGAGACAACAATAAGGTCAACCAACGTTTACCATAAAGACTCCATTATTATTCAGGAATAATTTCGTATAATTCCTTTCCCAAAAAATATAAAAGATATAAATAAATAGAATCTCTTCGAATCCGCGGTTAAAATCTTTCTAATGCACTATTTTTCTACTATTTTTCTATAATGTGAAAGAATTTACTAAGTTTAATAAAAGAAATTAATAAGAGTTTCAATTTCCCAATAAATATAGTTTTCCATATGATTTCGGATGTAGGTGTTGTTAATTCTCTCATATTTTATCACGCCATTGTTATAGGTAGTACTCTTGATACTGATTAAATTCCTTTCTTCATGCATGTTGCTTTTAATTCTTTTTATTTATAATAGTTTTTTTCTTCTAACTATTGGTACCTTAGCACAGTTGTGTACATTACCTCTATAGCCCCATCCTGACCCGGATTTTTCCATGGTTATCCTTGGTTGGTGGCGGATTTTCCATGGGCGGGAATGTCATTCATACTTTTGTTATTATTAATCTGGAATATTTACTGCACTTATCATCTACAATTCGTTTTGAAATGATAAATGGATAACATTGTATTTATTAAATAATATCTTCAATAAATATTAAATCCGCCACTGCCCTTGCGCCCTTGATCGGAATTGAGGGGGAATTGATGGGTCCTTGCTTGTTTCCGAAGAGTAACTTACTTTATTATCTCCCACGTGGTCATACACAACTGCTTTTTTCGACAATAAAGTTTATCTATTTATTTAATTATTCAAATTTATAACTCACGTTAGTGGCGCTACATTGCTACCCAACTTCATTAAATTGTAAAAATTTTCAACTTTGATCAGAAATATTGTCTTCCAATCATTAGAAATTAAACAAAAAGTACAATTAAAATAGTCAATGTAAAAATTTAAACTATTTAGAAAACAACACACAAGCAATTAAATGTTATCTTAATATTAACGACATACATCATTAAAAAAATCTTCAACAGATAAAATAAGTTCCACACGACCAAATATTTCACTAAATTACACAATATTAATTAATTGTACCATTAATATATATATTGTCTCTTATACACATCTAGATGTGTATAAGAGACAGGTGTTTATGTATATAAGATCCATGTCGANGTAAATAGAAAGTATTGTATCCGTGAAAAAATTCGAAAGCGAATTTTCGTCGGAAATATTCGTTTTGGCGATCCCTGATTCTGAAAAAGTGTTTTTTGGCATTACGTCCGTCCGTCTATCCGCAGCGATTCTGGGTAAATGAATGAATCAATTTAATTCGCATTTCGTATTTACGGTAGAATTTACTTCTTGTCGATGCACATACTTTATTTATTTTTACTTTAAAACAAATGGTACATCACATGAAGGTCAAAGTACTCTTTTGAATGTTTCTCAAAAACAGTTCCAACGATATTGCATAAATTTTCTGTACGTAAAGTACAATTAGTATGCATTACATCCCCATTAGCGGTATTTCGCTTGAAAGTTCGGTACAGACGCAGTAAAATAATTTCTGTCTGCTACGCTTACACATTAGTTTACTGTTTGAAGAAGCTTGAATAATATTTAGCAGTGTAGATGGACCAAGCAGACGTAGAATACACTTTTGGTAAACTGAAATAAAAGATATGAAAAAGATGAAATAAATAGGAGGACAGCAAACGCCCTGCAGATACGAAAATACATCAATTTCTGTCTACAATGAAATTACATTTACAAAACACTTTTACGAATTTATAAGACTGATATGTCGCTACTTGTTTTGAAATAATATTCCAGGGTGGCTAGTAATTCTTGATCCTAAAATTCCTTGGCTTCTCCCTGGCCCACGTATAAATTTTCCCTGACTATTATCTCACAACATTAACATGCACGGAAAAATTTCTTTAACAATCGAGAAACAAATATTAAAGCAGGTAAAATCTAAAAAAAGTAAAGTTATTTCATAAAAGGAAATTATCAACAATTGATATATCACTCTCCAATAGTAAAGCGTTGATATTAAAAAAATTATAAAACAAGCACACTTTATCAGGTACATAAATTGAACCAAGCTTTGTATTAAACTGACAATGATTTAAGTAGCATCTCTGCCATCATTTTTTAATGCAGTAATTGTAGATGGGAAGTTTTGTTTGTGGGGCTTTAGGGTTCGCCAACATCGAGGTCATTGAAGCCCTTAAAACTTGTACAGGTAGGAAAAATGCAGTTACGCACTAGGGAGAGCCAACTTGACTCTCCCCGCGTATGGGAGTCGCCGAATAAATCAGCCATACCCACTAAAATTTCTTGTCGAAGTTCAAGATAGTACATTGCCAAGAAAGAGCCAACGGGAGCTGCAGTAGTATATTAGGGACGTGTGCTCGGCCTCCAAATCCTCGCATAGGTTTTTGAAAAATCTGGCTTTAAGAGGCTGTTTCTATGTAGTTTACCACATTTACTGCACATTGTAGGGCGAGACTCAGTGGAAGACTCGGCGATTTCGATGCAAGTACTTCTCAGTGAATGATACAATGGGTCCACAAACAATCCGGGGCTTTGCGACGAATCAATACCTGTAGTCCTCCGTATTGACCACATATTGATCGGTCACCATCAGTGCACACACCGATGCACTTTGTCCAATCCAATCATTTTGTCATAAATGTGTCAAGGATATCGAACATATCAGCCCTTGCACTTCCAGTGATGCTCTAACAAAACAGAAGGTCTTGAACGATAGTACAACAATCAATGAAATGCGCATAGTTGATGAGATGTGCATCCTTATTGCTGTATGTGGCCTCATCCAGTTGCAGTCCCAATTCATTTCCTTTCATTTTTTCTGTCAATTGATCGTTGATCTTCGATTGATGGTGTTGTTCGACAAAGGAATATTCGCCAGAGAAAAAATTTCCTCGCATTTTTTCCTATCATTATATTAGCCATGTCCACAACAGCCGTTAGAATTAATGCCCAGCAATAGTGAGGGCCTCTTTGCATTTCTCTACTCTATATGCCACCTTGAATTATGCCAACAAGGCATTTTTGGCACTGACGCTTGCTTAGTTTTCATTTTTCTGCTAAAATATTAACGTGGTTTATCGACCATGTTGGGATGCGTTGTTTGAAGGCGCCGCCTCAATTTACTTGGACTCATGCTCTAGAACTTGAGAACAGATATCACACTGCGGTCTCTCTTCATCGTTGACTTCTATTGAAGTGAAGCCAAAATCCAAGTAGCTGTCCTCGTATTTGAGATATTTCCGCTTTCCACGCACGTCACACGTCGATGCATGATCTTTAAGTGTACTTGCATTATCGTTTGTTTGTTTTTCATCAAAAATCTATCCATTTTTATGAAAATTATCTAAACAACTTTGTTAGAACGACAAGCACAGCGACCACTAGCGAGATAACAGACGACGGGAGAACCTGTCCGATTAATCAGACGATCTGAGCAGTCGGAATGTCAACAATGAAACGTCTCTTAATAACTAAATTGATCATAAGGTTGATAATATTTAACCACTACCCCCCCTCCCCAGGAGACTTACATCTAGTAAGTACATAGAGGCGGTGAGGTTCTACGTGTTTGTGAACCAGAATTGGAAAATACTACCCAAAACAAAGTACTTCCTAAGGGAGTCGCCTCATATGAGGAGCGTAGTCTCTACAAGACCACCTCAAAGGTCTTTGGAACTCGCAAGTTGAATGAGGATGAAATCCGGGCCCGGGAGGCTAACAGGATGGCGCAGTCGGTACGAGCATGAGCGCCAAGATCAAGGTCCCGAGTTCGAATCGGTCCCGTCTCCCATTTTCATTCAACATAACATAATTAACAGTAAGTACGTGTTTGGCGAACACGGGGCACCGAGCTGAGTCTTGCATTACTTCCACTTACTTGTGCAAAGCTCCTTCCTTTCTCTTTCCTGACCTTCCTTGGTCATCTCTTGTTGTTTTCAATCCCGACACTATTATGTTGCGAAGGCATTAGTATCTTTCATTTTCCTCTTTCTTTTCCCCCTTTTTTGATATATATGAGTATGTAATGTTTTGAGATATGTTTTGATATATTCTAATTCAGGAGGGTTTTTATTGTGTTTGGTTGAGTCATTCGGCGAGTCCCACACGCGGGGAGAGTCATGTTGGGTCTCCCTAGTGCGTTACTGCATTTTCCCCACCTGTACAAGTTTTTAGGGCTCTAATATAGTCGATGCCAATGAGCCGTAAAAAAAAATTACCACTACCCAGTAACATCAGCTGCTTTTATTCTGTAAAATTTCATTCCATGAATACATAAACGTATTATTACATATTATAATTTAATATCACTTCCAATCGTTGTTGTCGGATTGCATAAATAGTAAATAATACGAATTTAGTAGATACGAAATGATCGATCAACTCCAAAATTGTGTATTGAAGTGAGGGGTTATCTGCTTTCTACTTATTGTAATCTTGTCACAGCAACAGTCCATTTCTCTCGCTCTTTGATTCTGAATATATGGGTTGGATTATTACTAACATATCGAATCTAAGCTATTTTCTCTCTTATTTCCATCGTTAAGAGTAGAAATTCCAATCACCCATATTTACGTATGTAAAACCAACAAATTGTCCACTGATGGTTTCTCTAGAAATCCGAGTGCAAGCATAGTTTCGGTTATCCCCACCTTCCTCACGCTCCTAGTCAATAGATTAGATTGGAGGCAGCATCGCGGCACCTCTAATATCTCCACTCTTTGGGAACCCCAGTATTATAGCATCGAATAAGAAAATGGAATGATTGAAGCACTGTTTGAAACCATCGTCAAATTACAGTTTTCCCACGATGACAAAGATTGTGAGACGAAATTTATATTTAGTCGGATAGAAAAAAATTCTCAATGGTTGAAATTTTTACAGCATGTAAAAGGGGTTCTATGTTTATATTGCGTGTTATTTGCTCCTTCTTTTGTACATGGTGTCCAAGGAGCATATATTGTGAAACTGTTCATACGATATAAAAATATGCATGAACGGTGTAAAAAGCATGTAGAAAGCGGTTAGCATTCGATAGCATGTAGCCAAATCATTTATGGATGAATCGCCGGTGGATATTCAATTAGAATCTTCGCGTCAAAAACTCATCACGAATAACAGTAAGTTTTTAGATTCAATTGTCTCTATGGAAATTTTTTGTGGAGCACATGATTGAAATAAGAATTGAAAGTGGTGATGTCGGATTGAAAAATCATATAAGAAAAAATGCCACTTATTTGTCTCCACAGATACAAAATGAAATAATTAATTTATGCGGCAATGCAATTCAAGAAAATATTCTGAAAGATGTAAGAAAATCGTGTGCTTATGCTGGCAGACGAAACTGGTGAAATTTCAGGGAAAGAACAGGTTTCTATCGAGATAAGGTTTTTCGACGAAAAAAAATTGATTATTCGAGAAGAATTTATAGGGTTTGAAGAATTATATACAATGGACGCATAAACAATAGTAAGTACAATTACGAAATTTCTTTGTATATGCTCAGTTAGATCCTGAATATGATGACTGTTCAACTATGGTTGGAAAACATGGTGTACAAAAAATAATCCGGCAAGATTTCAATAAAGCTGTGTTTTTTTCATTGCGCGAGCAACAACTTAAATTTAGTCAATAGTTTAAACGATGTTAGCGAAATTCGTAACACTGTACCAAATGTACCCGCCTTGTGTTTAAACGAGGTGGTCGCAAAAAATACAAGAGTATTTCGATATTTAAAAATCAATATATTACGTTCATTGAGATTCTAGATAAATTACAAAATGAAGGAAATACTTTTACTCGGAAAACAGCATTTCAGTTGTACTGTGCAGCGACGAGCAATAAAAACCTAAGAATCTTCTTCAATGCTCAAACCATGTCCGAAAAATTCTCAATGTCGTGAAAAAACATCCATCAAGAGCTGACACAGAAATTGAAAATCTTCTTCTATCAGCTCATACTATTGCAGCAGAAATAAATGTAGAACTTGCACCACCTCGAGTTGTCTCACGTCAAACTTTTCGATCAAACAGTCCGTTTAATTATTTCTGAATATTGGAAAAGAAGTATATTCCTTTCGTATTTAGATTCGTTTATATCTGGTTTAAGCAATAGATTTTCCGAGGACAATGTTACGGTTTTTTCTGTTTCTTATCTGCTTCCTGCTTACATGCTCAATGTAACATTCGATGACTTAAAACAAAATCAAAATGTTTCATTGAATTTTATGAATTAGAAGGGTTAGAAACTCAAGTCTTATTATGGTATAATTCTTGGCAGAAGAAAGTGCTGGACTTTCAATTGATAGATCTAGAGCTTATTGATATTATAAAAGAAGCCAATGAATTTTTCCCACCATAGGGCATGCTTTAATTATTTTACTAACCCAACCTTGTACAACATACACCTACGATACATCATTTAGTACTTTAAGGTAGATTAAAACATGATGAAGATTAGCTATGACGGGCAATCGTTAGAATGGGTTGAGTTTACGAAGTGACTATAAGGAACTAGATTTAGCGAAAGAAGAGAAATTTAAATTCGAAGTTATTAATAGGTTTGTAGAGGTTACTATTTTAATATTGTACGAGTATATATTATAATCTTTCATAAATTGTTAATATATAATTATATTGTTAATAATGATTGTAAGCACAATTTTATAATGTAATAAACAATGTAATTATCAATAATAAGTAATTTTTATTCATCATAGTTATTGGTTCTACTCCCCCCCCTCGAACGAAATGCTACGCCTATGCATAAGTATATTATTAAAGTGAACAAAGGAGGCTACTGGGGTATTATTTTACCACGTCCATACCAAATCTTCGAGCGAAATACCACCCAAGAGTAATTAGGAATATCCCAGTGGCCAAAAACTAACGATAGTTGACTATATCGATTGGTTCTGGTAGCAACTAATTATTGTCAAATTTCCGATCCAATTGATTACGCAGGGTAAACCGAGAGAAAACATAGGCAAATTATTAATTATGTTGAGTCGAAAGAAAATGGGAGATGGGACCGAGATTCGAAACCGAGATTTTCAGTTTTAAGCGCCGATACGTTTACCAACTGCGCCACTGCGTCCGCATCTAGACCCAATCATTGACATTCGACTCGCGAGACTCACAGACCTTTGAGGTGATCTCATAGACATTAGAATCCTCAAATGAAGCGACTCCCATAGAAAGTACTTAAGAGTTCACAAACATATAGAAATTTCTTAAATTGCGGTGAAGCTCACCGCCAGGTACAGATTAATTATATTCATCTAATTTAACTAATTAAATCTAACATAATTAATACCTGGAAGTTACCTGCAGTTCCAGTAATCATGCTTTTAGGTAATGAAAAGTGAAATATCGTTATTATTAATTTTAATAGTTGAACGGTATTTAACAATTAACGCGAATAAGATATTTTAAAATATATTTATGCCATACAAAACCAATAGATATCCCGACCCTCTCTCCTAACCTAACTGAAAAAAAATTGTCGAATTACTGCCACCGAGTATCAAAGAAGAGATTCAAATGTAATTATCAGAAACTATCGATAGTTTGCTATTAACGTTCAATGGTGGCCGACAGCCGAAACTGTCCATAGTTTTCTGCCTCGAATATAAACTAATTTCACTTTCGTTACATGAAATTTAAACAAATTTGTAGCCTTTCTTTTAAAAAAAATGATAATGTACTTTATATTAAAGTTAAAAAAAATCAAAATACGTGCATTGACCACAAGCTGTAGTGCTAAATACGAAATATGAATGAAACTGACTCATTCGTTTAGACAGAATCGCTGTGCACAGACGGATAGACAGATTTTCGGGCGGACGAAAGTCATGCTAAAACCAAAGCTTTAAATTTGGGCCCACACAAAATTACCACGTATTACGTCCGCGTAAGTAGAATTTAGCTCTAAGATTTTTCTAGATGAAGTAAATTTGTTTTTCTCTGCTGCCCTTTCACGTCACGTTACTGTTAAAATACTTCTTAAAACAATTTCTCAGATTTTCCGCACTAAGGACAGGAAGAAAAACAGTTTTAAAAAAAGGAGAAACCAAATGAATGAGAACGGTTGAACTAAACTGTACCCGACATGAATTTGTCTCTACGTAAAATGCTTTACGATATTAATTCATTCCTATATTTTAAATATGTGCAGAGAAGTTGTTTAAAAAATACTTAATAGTGAAGACTTAGAAACGTATATGAAATAGTACGTGCAATAGCTGCGCACTACTAGTTTTCCTTTCATGTGCTGACTCCTCAGCGGTCATGTGTGGCAGCGAAACAAGGGCATCGCCTGGGGAAAGTCACAGAAGGATAGCCGAAACGTTGAGAGTTCTGTATGCAGTGAGACCCACATGCCCAAGGATGTCAGCGGCAGCTTGCATTTGTACATTTACAAAGCCTTACTCCCGAGGACATATTCAACGATTCATCGCATTATTTTACTTCGCTTATTTAACTAAACTATCCAATGGTTATCTACAACAATAAATGATTATTTTATTCAACTAAAATAGTAAATCTACTACGGCAATCTTTAAGCATAACGTATAATCTTTGTCGGCGTTACCAAATAACTAGCTCCGTTGTTGATCATTATGATCTCATTTTTCTGTGCGAGTGAATACGTAATGTCGCAATAGGGGAGAGTCCATCAAGAAAAACAAAGTGGTTCAAACCTCCACGAATAATGTGAGTATCTGACTGCACATGGAGCATTTCGAGCGTACTTGGTACGCTTCAAAATAGAGGACTGTGAGGAATGCGAATGCATACAGGAAAGAGAAACACCAGACCTTAATTTATGGGATTATTCGCGTTATGCACCAGAGAGAGCGAAATTTCTGCGGGAGTTTGCAAGCACTGATGCAATAAATATGAAAGAACTTCACCGATTCATCGAGACAGAGACCAAATACAACGTATTTGAAGATTTCGTCAGCCATATAGGACTACGATAGGCAGAAGAAGATGGACCCGCCTCAACTCTCGTTAGGGACGGGAAACGCCTCTTCAGCGCCAGGAAGATTGAATTGAGGAACAAAGTGAGATCCTTGTTTTGCGAAAGCAACGTATACAGGGAGACTAAAAACAAGTCCGTTAAGCCCAGGTAATGGTCAATCTGGTCGAGAAACTAGGTATAAATGAAATAAAAAAGAGGGTGAAAGTCCAAATAAACAAAAATAAAGACTAAATAATTATATAATTTTGGAGGTTATCACAGATAAACGCCGCACATAATATTTTCATAAAACAAAGAGGATTCATTCCTAATGTACGATAACGAAAAGTGACAGAAGAACATTTCAATTGGAATGGAGCAACAGTCCAAAAACTGCAAACAACTAAAACTTTGAGAGGTCTGGACACGATTCTGGGCGAACACTAATTTTGAGTTACGACGACCAATACGTCCGGAATCCCTCCCACTTCGGTGGTCACACAGATTCCATTAAATTCCAAGATAACTCATAATGATGAGTCGGTCTCATTATTACTGATCGGTTTACTGTACTAAGTAATCTCAAATTTTTGCTGCATTTACCGTACATCATATCATATCAAATCTCATCCTATGCAGATAAGTTATCGAATAGAAGACTTGTATCTTTTCCATTCACTTTCAGACAACTGCGTATGAAACATTTCCCTCGTTTCTAAAAGAAATGTAAAAATGAACCTACCAGCGGCGCGACTTGATGTCCAAGATGTTTCTGAGGAGACGCCTTCTGCGACGCCGAGGACTGAGGGGAGAGTTGCGGCGTGTGGCCGAGACTCCCGGGAGACGGAGGTGTGTGTTGCTGGTGGTAATTCTGCGGAGCGTGAGGCGGCGGGAACTGAGGCGTGTGCTGGAGAGGAGACGATCGCGACGGAGAGGACTGAGTGGGTGAACTCTGAGTGGGAGATAACTGGCTGCTGGGGACTGCAGCGGCGGTGGACTGCACGTTGCTCTGCGAGGAGGTGGAGGAGGACGAAGGGTGCGGGTTCAGCTGAGTGAAGCCGCCTGAGGAGATGGGAGGCTGAGAAGAAAGAGACAACGGAGACTGATTCCACGTCCGTTGCTCTCCGCTTTGTAAACTGTTGACAAGAGTGGTGTTACTGCTACAAGGGGCATTGTTACTACTATTGTTGGAACCGGAGATGGCTTGTGGGTGAGCGAATGTAGGAGAAATCTGCGAACAGAAAGCAATACGAATCGGAAATTAATATGTACCTTCTTCAGAAGTACTACAAAGTAACCAAAATATTATGAAAAACATTTCCCTGCCAACATTCGAAATATTTGAGAAATAGAAAACATACTTGTGGGATATATATACACTTGTACAATACAATGCAATTTCCGAAAAATATAAAATTATAAACTGACTACAAGTCGCATTTTCTTGATTTCGTTTGTCTCAGCTTCAGCGAAGTAGAGGAACAAGGTAGATATGACATATCTCATAGATTTGATTAAATCCACTACAACGAAACGAATGTTTCTAAGAACAAGAAGTAGGGGGTAAGGACCGCACCAAAATTCAAAAGAGGTTTTAACTAATGTATATTGACAAATTACCAAGAGGAAAAATTTGACACCAAATTCAAAAACTGATTTTGTTACTTCAAATGTGGCGGTACATACTTAACGACGATTCAACTCTCCAACTTGAAAAACTACACTATTTGCACGAAAAATTGAAACAAAAACTCAATATGGTCATAAAATGTAAAACCGATTAAATTGGCATAATAGAGTAATCTAGTTCGAAAAAGAATTGTTACTAAACAAATCTCTTTTCAATAAAATTGAAATTTAAGTATGATATAATTATAAAGTTCATTGCTGGGTGACTGAGCTTCGCTCGGATAGCTCATGAAATGGTCACATGGTTATCAATCAATAGTAAAAAACGTTTGATATAGTATCGATGAATGACCACGTACATCATGAACTTCACAAATGCACTCGAAAAATAATTTTCGTAAAGGGATTCAAACCATGGTTTACTTACTTAGTGCGTTATCCGTTACACTGCTGTGTAACCATAAATATAACGAATGATAATTCCATACGTAACTATTTTGCTAATTTGGTAACAGCGCAGTTAACGTTGGCCATATAAGACCCTTTTTCGTGTCTGAGTTACGGGATAAATTCTTAAGTTTTATGGAATTGACACACTGCATTTATGCGGTAGAAAACATACAGAGAGTAAACAGAAGATGATAACCATTTGTCATCCATTTTGCTTGTCCTTTTTATTCACACATTATTAAACAACTGAAAATTATCTATTCATATAAATCCACAATATACCCTATTTATAATATTAGGCATTACTATTACACATATGTGTATTTATGAGATAAGTGTTGACTGCTTGATGATTTCCATGAGAGAGTATTCACCGTTCGATAGCGATGGTAGTCTTCAGTTGAAAGAAGGTATTTTGCCTCTGATTGGTGATCACTTATTCTTCAGGTCCTTACTTTCCAACTGAACTTTGGTAGAAAGAAAGCATACTGAACGTCCGATAAATAAATTGAGATCTCTTCATGTCTTTACGATCAAGGTATTTGATCGATATTTATTTATTCTATAACACGAAAGAATCAGCGTATCCGAACCAAACTTGAGAATTCGGTTTGAATACATCTTCAGGAATGTCTCAATTCCAGAACTCATTTCGACTTCATTCACTACCAACGCTCCAAATCCTCTTACTAAATACTGATAAAAAGTTTTTTAAAAGTTAATATAAACATGTTAATTGAAAATCTACATTCACATTGCCAAATACCATTTTTGTACAATGCACTATAGGATAGAATGGAACTCTAGCTGGGCAAAACTATCACATACAATTACGTACACTAAAATTAGTTTAATAGGAGACAATAAGGCTGTTATATTCACGTCAGATATGTGAAATATAATTATGAGAATTCGAAATTGAATGTCTGTGATTAAGATATAAAAATCGGAAGCTTCGCCGGTCGAATTTTCGCTTCGGAGGCATGACGCGATTGTACCATTTCATTAAAATTCTTGTAAAATCTAAACTATATGTCAAAATTTTACGATTTAAAGACGGTTTTTAATTTTTGTTAAATGAACGAAATAAATATTCCTTTAAATTTGATAATCATCTATTTTTCCTTCTTATATTACTCTCTTAAATTCAAGTATTTTAACACTTCTATTTTTAATAACGTTTTGTCGCTAATTTAGGTTCACTTTTGAGGATAGACATGCTGCCGGGGACATTTTTTGTAGAACTCTAAGGCAAACAATATTGAAACGCAGAGTTATCATCTATCTCTAACCGTTTAAGCAACATATGCAAATACAACTCTTTTTTTTTCGATTTTATCGTCATTTATTGCCAAAAAACCATCCATCATTCTTATCATTATAAAAACAAAAGTTAGCCTACAGGTATGTTCATTCTGGACATCTCCTAGCGAAATGTTATCACGATCGGTTCAGTGGTTTAATCGTGATCAGGTAGAAAACAGGAAGACAAACATTCGCGTTACGCATTTATATATTAGTACTCGCTTTGCTCGCTGGGGTTTTTACCCCCAGACCCGCAATTAAGGGGCTGCGCCCTTACCAAGGTGTTTTATTGCCTTTTTTAACAAAATAGTTTTATCATCTTCCGTTCGATTCTGTAATGTTTATATTCAATCCTCTACGTATAAATTATGGACTACATATTTCATTAACACAACAGCTTGATGAAATAAGTGTAACGAAATTTGTGTAAAGGACGTTCAACATTCTTTTTTCGGGGGGGGGGAGATTAACATCAATAAATATATTTATTTCCCGTTATGCAACTTGTAAAAATTGCGTGATGTAATAAGAACATCTAAATATTGATTATTATACTTAGAAAATTAGGTGAAAACTTAGAACATATCGTAATAGACAAAAATATTACTTTAGTCAGTATAAAAATATGCCCTATACTTTTAAAACTACATTTATAATATTTTCTGATTTAATACTCCTTCTACTTCGTAAGAATCGCAAAAATAGTTTTGAAAAAGCACTAACATAATATTTGGAACAAAGTTATGCAGACAAAACTGAATAAAGGTTTACAACTATTCTAATTAGGTTCGAATCGTCGATCTTCTGATACAGGCTATCATTTTGCCCCTAAACCACGGGAGACGTAAAGATCTAATCTTAATTCTCGGGATAAATAGTTTTAAGCGTTATGTCAATTAGTATAATTCAAATTGAAATTATATTGCCAAATATAAAGTCATAGAATACTTCTTTATTCTTTCAATAAACGTATGTTCGACAACATGAATTAGATATGAAAGTAAACTAACAGGAAACTTTAAATGGAAAATACACAATTGAATATCTGAAACTTACAATATTTGAAAAAAGCCTAAGAAGCGTTCTGAAACACACATAGTGTATATATAATCATTCCTTCCATAACAGTGTAATTTTCATACCTAACGTAGGTTAAATAAACATTTAAAGGAACCAAATGCGTTAAATTAATACGAAACATAAGGAACTCACGTCATGGCTGCCGTATATCGTAATTTCGATTAACCACTTATTTCTAAAGAAACCAAGCATTTTTGGGAGAAATGTTTCGTACAAAAAATTCAATTATTTTTCTTTATTTCATAGCCCTTCACTTTTTCATTACTTCAATAGAACGCGAGAAGAAAACAACGTATGTTTTACGTAACGCGTCTGATAAAATTTTCGTCTTCAATATTAAATACGTTCTCACGGAATGAAAAGAAAATACAAAAATAGAAGCAATCCATTTGCTAAGACATTATTGTTCTTCCGATGTCAAACTACAAAACGTTTCAACAATTGTAAGTCAATTGAATCGCGAATTGATTCTAACGCTAGCAATATCAAATTCCGCCTCTGGCACAGCGCTAGTCCGCGTGGCATCGTAATCCCATCTTTTCTTGTGGCGTAATCTTCTTCCCCCCAAAAAATGCACTTTAAAATTATATTTTTGAATTATTTGAATTCTCTCATTCATTGCAATTCTCTCATTCAAGCTATTAGCATACCAAATTTCATGGTTCCACGACTAATAGAAGTATCTTATAATTCTGATATAAATATATCAGTCAGGAAGTTACTGGGGGTTTAAAAAAGAACTCGCTTTGCTCGTAAAACCCCCAGACTCCCAGTTAAGGAGCTGCGCGCTTGCGAAAGTTTTTTTACAATCTTCATTTTTAAAGAAATGTTTTTAACTATCCGTTTGAATAAAAATTCTGTTGAGAATACTTTTTTTTTTTTTTCTTTTACGGCTCATGTTGACATCAAAGGTCATTGGAGCCNAGGGAAAATGCAGTTACGCACTAGGGAGAGCCAACATGACTCCCCGCGTGTGGGACTCGTCGAATGATTCAACCCTACCCACTAAAAACCCTCCTGATCTACAACATACCAAATCATATCTCAAAACAAAATATCAAAACATCAAATGAGGGGGGGACAAAAAATGAGGCGGGGCATAACATGAGAGGGGACAAAGAATAAGGGGGGACAAAAAATGAGGGGTAGGACAAGAAATGAGAGGAATGAGGAAAATGAAAGATACCCTAGCCTTAATAGCGTCGAGATCGAAAGGAACAAGCAGTGACCAAGGGAGGTCAGATAAAGAGAAAGAAAGGAGCATGGCACAAGTAAGTGGAAGTAATGCCAGACTCAGCTCGGAGCCCCGTGTTCGCCAAACACATACTTACTAGTTGTTAGTCCCCTGGGGCGAGGTAGGAAAATGAAAGATACCCTAGCCCTCATGGCGTCGGGATCGAAAAGAACAAGAGGTGACCAAGGGAGGTCAGGAAAGAGAAAGGAAGGAACATAGCACAAGTAAGTGGAAGTAATACCAGACTCAGCTCGGGGCTCCGTGTTCGCCAAGCACGTACTTACTAGATGTAAGTCCCCTGGGGGGGGGGGAGGAATCAGCTGGTTTATGTTTGGATGAATGGGTTAGATTTATTCACGCGGTAGAACGACGCAGAAAAATAAGAAATTTATTTTACCATGTGCAAAATATCTAAAATAATAAGTTTCTACAGAATAGTCAAACATTTCTATTGCATGATTTAAGCTTGTAATTTTGGCAAAAAAAATGTTTTCTTAAGTTTATTTGTATTATTTATTTGAAAACAGTGTTCTGGATCATTCTACGAAAAGTGGCGCTTTTTACTCGCTACTTTCTAAAAAAATCGATACATTTTTTTAACTGAAATAAAATGCAGTGGAGGACATCACAGTAAGTGCTATGGTCGCAAAAATTCACACTGTATTTGAATTATAATTTAAATATTACCTTGCCTGGAGACTTATTTAGTGATAAAAACACACCAGAAATCTTACTTTTGTACGTATAGATACTGGTCACTGCAGGAAACATCACTGATTGTATGATTTTACTCCAACGATTCGCAAGACACAACTGTATATATTTTCACTTCACTATCGAGACACGGTTCACGCCTACGCAACTTTAGGAGGATCCTTGCTCACTGATTATCTCACGTCTGTACGTAGCGTAGATGGATAGTTTAGTTGCAACTGTTTGTCTGTCAGGTTTGTGTTTTGTAAGAAGTACCCGTAGTGATCCATAACATTATTCCAGTTGGTTCCTCGTGCGAAAAATGTTATGAAGCAGACTTCAGATTGACTGTTAGTGATTATGCATGTTAATTTGAAGATGAATTGATATGTACAACCATTTGTTCAATATACCGTCCTCGAAGGGTGCCACCTCCAGAAGCTGTTGGTATAGATTATACCTAGAACCGCTCACATAAATAAAATCGTGTCATTACTCTATTGTAACTAAAAGGGATATCAAACTGGTTAAAAATATAGCGTAGTGGGTCACACTCACCTTTCGAAAATCTTAATTTCCTCGGCTAGGTCGTTCTACTAATTTCATACATGGGTTCTATATTATTTACATAAGGGAAAACACATACTATGGTTCCTTAAGGAGGAAAACGCATGGAAACAATTGACTTGCTGATTTTAATTACAGAAGATGACATTAAATTTGATTACATTAAATATAACCCCCAGAAATCACACGTTCTTTCCGTTTTTGCCAAATTTATACCTTCGTTGACAAAACAAGCCATTTACTTAATTTAACATCATTTCTAAAATCGAATACCATAATACATTTACAAAATACAAATATAATTAGAATTGCTCATCTTCAGTTAATGCCCAATTTAACAATTATCACTGAGTTCAAGAGTTCTGAGCATAGGTTTCCATTATTATCTTTGGCGCGTATCTACTTCTTCTTTCTTTTTTTTTGTGGTTTTACGGTTTATGTCGACATCAAAGGTCATTGGAGCCCGAAAAACGTGTACAGGAAGGGAAAATGCAGTTTTGCACTAGGAACAGCCAACATGACTCTCCCCGCATGTGGGACTCGCCGAATGATTCAACCCTACCCACTAAAAACCCTCCTGATCTACAACACACCAAAACATATCTCAACATACATCAAATCATTAATGGAGGGAGGAGGCAAAAATTAGGGGGGCACATAATATGAGGAGGGACAAAGAATAAGGCGGACAAAAAATGCTGGGTAGGACAAAAATGAGAGGGATGAGGAAAATGAAAGATACCCTAGCCGTAATAGCGTCGGGATCGAAAAGAACAAGAGGTGACCAAGGAAGGTCAGCGTCTCTTCTCGCTTAGCGCTTAACCGTTGTAGGCGGACGCAGCCGACCTAAGGAATACCTTGACAAGATGATAGATCAGTATCAGTTGTTGGAAAAAGTGCCGCGCCTCAGACGGCATCACGGCTGGTCATCCACGACGCGGGTTGTCATCCTAACGTGTGACGTCAGCATTCCCTCCAGGAATGCGGGTCCGTTCTCCGAATTGCCGCGTTTGCAATTTCCAGGAATTACCTTGCGCATCGCGGTACCGAGCTGTTTTAAGACTTCACGACCGGAGAAAAGTATAAATAACTCCTAAGAGTTGGATAAGCGACCCGCTACCACCTCGTGGCAACTCGAACTAACAATGTTGACAGAAGAGGTCATAAGTCCACAACGTTAACTCGGAAACAACTAATCCGTAAAGAGTCATTATAAGAAAAACACAAAGTTCCTAAATGTCCGGAACTAATACCCAACTCGCTCTCCGAACGAACGTCTAAGGAAGAATACCTCTCAATCTCAAATCGACTGAATCGAAAGTAACTCTCTGAATGTCCTCGAGATCTCGAGCACAATAATAAAAAAATGTTCCAAGTTCGTTTCTACTGTTCTATAAATGGGCTTCGCTCCCACTCTGGCCGTCTTCCACTTACACACGTGGTCTGTGTTTTTGAAAATAATGTGACTGACACATCCAATGCACTCAAAATCCCTTCCCCACGACGTCACTTGTCATAGGTCAATTTTGACTTGATCACGCACGCGCCAGTCCAACTCACGTGTTGCATTTTTGAACGTATCTATGCTCAACGGTGTTTCTCTCAACCGTCTTTGAGCGGTCTAAACAAGGCGGTTTTTAACCACACAGACGCAAACTTTATTCACTTTCTATTCTCAATGGCCGAAATCATCCCTTTAAAATTTCCAGTTCACACAATCTGGTGTACCGCCGACCGGGCCCAGGCGCTGGCCGCTGCGTACCCTCTCACACCCATGCAGCTTATTGTATTCCTTTTAAAACCATAAAACCATACTTGCCACGCTCGCGTCTAGCCGCTACTTGTCTGAACCTGCCAACGGATGTGACCTACTTTCCTTTTAAAAACACTTGGTAAATTTCCGTTGCGTTGGTATTACCTCTCCATAAACCACGCGATATTTTCCAAAACAAATAGTTGCGAACCGCTTCTGTTTGAATATATTTCTTGGAATAAGAAGGCTCTTCGCCCACCCCAACGGCTGAAAAACTTTCTCTCGTTCCCTCCTCACGACTTACTCGCAACGGCCGCGGAAACCCTCAGCATAAAATACATTCTACTCGAAAATAGTTTAATATAATTGATTATTAATTTGTAATTAATCAAATCATACACTATAAATTCGTAACATAAAAGTTTTAAAGAAAAATAAGTTATTAAGAGTACATATCCTCAGCAAAACTCTAATGAACTGTAAAATTTTACAAAATATGTCCGTACATACCAGCTTCTATTTATTTAAGTAACAAACTAAGAGCTTTCACACACAACAATCTACATATATGAATAAATTAGATCATACACAAATTCATTTACATTATACTTATATGATGATCTTGCTATGAATTTATTTTTGGATTTTCAAATTATCTTAATATAGTTTCAAAAGATAATAATCGCCTGGTAATAATTCTGAGACGATCTCAAATTGAGATATTTATAAAATGTAAGGTATTTAAGAAGAGACGATACGAGACACGGAGTCCTGGCCAGATCTGCCAGGAAGACTACCTGAGTTGCATTTTAGGTTCTTCTCTATAATATTTTATAACATAAGAACAGTCAGTGACAGGTGGAAGGTATAATATATTTTATTTATTATTTTATGACTTTTGATTACGTTTAGGCCACGAGGTCTGCTCTTCCACCTAACCGTTGGACGTAAGTAAGAGAATGGGAAAGGAGACATGTTGGGTTGCCGAGGAACTTATGGCACCGAACTGACATTTGTTTGGAGTAGGCGATGAAAATCCCAGATGAAAACCTCGCCTAGTTTGGCCGAGCAGGGTTTTAATTCACACTCTATCGCTCACTGGGATCGTGGAAGCAAAGACGCTACCACTAGATTCTTTTTTTTATTGGGGCTTTAGGGCTCGTCAATATCGAGGTCATTAGAGCCCATGCTACAACTAGACCACTGCTGTCGGTGTAATCATAGTAATGTAATCAAACCATAAAAATGAGGAACAGAAATATTTCACAGCAAGAATGCTAATTCGAAACTGACGATTTAAGATTTCAATTTTTTTATTATTCAGAAAGAACTGAACACTATTTTTTTACGTAAATAATACTGTAGGTACTTATTCATGCATATCAAAATCATACCATATCAGGGTAAATCCGGCGTCGTTCATTATTTCTTTTAATAAATTTACTGACGAAAAGCTGTTTAAATCGTCGTATGAACACGTAAAAGACAATAAGCTATTTTACATTTCGGAACCATGCGAACATCCGTGTACCCAAAAGAAAAGCAGGAAAGCCAGTCAGAATAATGGATTACAGAGATAAAGTAAAAACAGTGCAGTGAGTATGAATTATTACAATCATCACTAACATACCCAGAATTTTAATGAATAAAGTACTGTAACAAAGTACCGTATGTATTATTACAAGTTCTACTTACAAATATACATTAAATTTAAATATTGAATAATAAAAAATCATAAAAAACAAATTTAAATACTGCAACGAATGAAAGAAAAGAAAAATTAATTTATTTTCTTTCCACAATTTTATAATTGGTTCTCAATTTTTTGTGAGTTTTTGGGGCTCGTCTCGCTGGTGAAAAAGAAATTGCAGTTTCGCACCAAAGAGAAGAGCCATAGTGACTCTTCCCCATGTGTGGGACTCGCCGAATATCTCGACCATACCCACTAAAAAAACTCCTGAATTCAACAACTATCTAAACAGAAAGATGAGAGAAAAGAAAAGGAAACAGCTGCCCAATACATTACATCAAAAATGAAAGAAATTCTGAAAATTATAATTTTCAATTACGGAAAGGGTGAAAGGAAACACAGAGGAAAGAAGAATGCAAATTTAAACACTCCCGAGAACTTGTGGGAGAACTTGATCTACTTATAAAATTCAATAGTATATTAACACCATCCATTTCATTTTCAAGAATTGTTGGTAAATCTGCAGCCAGACCTATTTGCCTCCGTATTCTGGTGTATTTTCTGCAATCAGTTAGTAGGTGACGCACTGTCAGAGAAGAGATACACTCCTCACGAACGGGTTCATCATCAAGTAGTAAGAGATACCGATGAGTAAAAGGACAATGTCCTATGCGCAGGCGGGTCAGTAAGACCTCGCGCCTGGCTGACCTACAGGAACTGCTCCATGACTTAACAGAGGATTTGATAAGTCGGAGCTTATTCCCTTCAACAGCCAACCACTCATTGTTCCATTCACTCAGAATCCTTGTCTTGATGGATTTTAGGAGATCCCTTTTTGGATACGTGAAGAAATCAACGCGATTCTTGAGGTACGTCGCCTTCGCAGAAACATCTGATTCCTCATTTCCTCTGATTCCCATGAGTAAGGGAATCCAGCACAACATTATGTTCTTTACATCACTTTGGAGCGAGAGAAGCACATCCTGGATGTTCTGGATCAGTTTATTAGTTGGATACATAGTCTCGATTGCTTGAAGGGCACTTAGAGGATCAGGAAATTTGATCCGCGGGAGCTTTGTTGATCGCAGTGCTCTCAATATGGCGTAGCACTCAGCTCTGTAAACGCTGCACAGATCGCCAAGACGGTAGCCACAGGTCATAAGAGGGAATACCACGGAGCAGCCGACACCACCGGCCTGCTTCGGCCCGACTGAAAAAAACAGGAATATAGGTACGGTTTTTGTCAAAGATTCGGTGAAAGTATACCCTCAACATCGCGGCTGGAGCGTTCTTCATGTCATGATACAGAAGATCGAAATTAATCTTCGGCTTGTGCAAAGCTCAAGTACGAGTCTTACTGAAACCTTGATTAAGACATAGAACTCTTAGGTCTGTAAGATGTTCAATAAAATTAAGTCTCCGATCAAAGATTAGACCTAACAATTTTAGAACGTTGTCCGCAAGGGCGAGGTGAGGTTCTGGCAGGAGGTTTGGTCTCCTACTGAAAAGAACAGAGCGTGTTTTCTCAGCAGAAAAACGAAAGGCAGTCGTATTTCACCAGAGGTACAATCTATCGAGAGCGAGTTGGATTAGTCGCTCCGCACCTGTGACACTCTGCGATCAGCAAAAGTTGGCAAAATCGTCGACAAATAGTGTTGGGTAGAATTCTTTACAGCGGATGTTATGCTGTTAATGTCACGCTCAGGACTGAGCCCTAAGGAACATCGTTCTCTTGAAGAAGATCCGAGGTGTCTCTTCTAATTCCATAGCGGAAGGAACGCTGATCCAAAAGGGACTGTAACATCAGAGAAAGATTTCCTGTAAAACCCCAGGTTGTTTTAAAATACTATGACGCCAAGTAGTGTCATAAGCCTTCTCAATGTCAAAGAATATTCCGACGACATGTTGTCTTCGGACGAAGGCATCTTGAATTGCTGTTTCCAGGAAAAGTAAACTGTCAAGGGTTGAATGGAATTTTCTGAAACCACGATTAGATCGATTCAGCAGGTTATGCCTTTCGAGATACCGGACGAGTCGGTGGTTGATAATTCTCTCCCGAGTTTTACCGACGCAACTCGTCAAGACGATACTTCGATAAATACTGATATCAGTTTTGTACTTTCCTGGTTTTAGCTATTGGACAAGCGTTTCTTCCTTCCAAGAATTAGGGAATACTCCCTCAGATTATGATACATTAAAGATATTCAGAAGGTATTCTTAGGAATCTAAACAGAGTTGTCTGAGCATCTCATAGTGAATGGAATCCAGGCTAGGAGCAGAATCGTGGGCTAGAGCTGACTCAACTTCCCACTTAGAAAAGGGAGAGTTGTAGGGTACCCAGTTGGTAGAACGGAAATAAAAGGTTTTGGTCTCTGCTATTTCCCTTTTTCTCGTAGTCAGGATCACAGTTTGCTGTAGATGTTAGGTCAGCAAAGTATTTAGCCATCACTGTTGCAATTTTTCGGTTGTTGGTGATAATTAACCTGACACTGATAATTGAGTCCACATACTGGGACTCGAGAATACCTTCCAGATATTTTTCGGATTGACTCCCATACTTTAGTGGACGATGTTGTTCTCTTAATGGTGCTTTCCACGAGGTGGATCTGGATTCTTTGATAGTTCGACACGCTTTTGCTTTAGTAATTCGATATGGGGCGAGGTTTTCCGGAGACAGATTACCCTTAAATTTCCGCCTTACATGAATGGCTGACCGACATGCGTAGTAAGGCGGAAATTTAAGATCTTCAGCGGCGAATTTTCGCGGAAAGATAGATCTTCAGCGGCGTGATGAATCACCTGGGTCAGATGGTCGACCCTCTCTTGGACACTTCCCGTTCACGATAGACAGAGAACGGTACTGTGTGCAGTTAGCCTTTCTGGGAATCCAATTCTGTGGCTTGAATTCGGGAATACTCGCACGTTCCTGCAAGGACAACCAGACAGGATGATGATCGCTATCATGAAGATCATCTACGTTCCATTGGAAGACATCAGCAACTTGAAAGACATCAGCAACTTCAGGAGAACAAATTGGCAGGTCTGTAGCAGTCCATGATCCCGTGGCAAACACATAGTGAGTCATCTCCCCGGTGTTCATTAGATATAAATCTTCTCGCTCAAAGAGACAATTCAACAGACGGCCCTTGGGGCAATCGCTCGATGGACCCCACAGTACACTTTGGCCGATGAAATCTTCGAGGAGGAAGAATGGTCGACGGAGCTTGTGAATTACATCACTGAGTGAAGTCTCCGAAAAGTCTCATGACGGAGGAAGATATATGGAACGCACAGTCATAGCGTGTACGCTGTGAATTGTTACTGCTATAGCATGGATTTGAGTTTGTAGGAGAACATGTGAGGAGAGGATAGCGTTTCTAACAAACACAGCAACTCCACCTCTTGCTCGATCTCTCGTGGTGTCGTCATATCTGAAGCTGATGTATCCCCGCAGAGAGGGAGAGTCTTCTGGAAAAAGGTCTCTCTTGCAGGCAAATACAAATCGGAATGCGACGCGCTGAGCAGTAACTCTTAGCTGTAACGTTGAGTTCTATAGTCATTAAAGTTTCACTGAAGTATGGAAGCCTTTACAATTTTGAACCTCCTGGGTCGGACACCTGACTGCATTTCCGCGTCAGCGTCGGACAATGCACAATCCGACTTGGAGGATGGAAGTAGAGACGTACTTTCTTCTTGGATGTTGTAGTGTTTGGTGTTTTCAGAAAATCAACGAGTTTCAGGGGTTTAACCTTGGAGTCAAGGTTTTTCTACGTCTGTTGTTTGGTTGATGCTGTCCTTACTTTAACACTGCTGGTAAGTTTTTTCTGTATTGCAGTAGGACTGGGCTTGGCTGAAATTTGATGGCTTTGCGAGAACAGTTTGAAGAACTTTCTTTCCACAATTGCACTGGCATTTGCACGACGTTGTCGTAGACATGTCAGTGAAATCGCCTTGGACAGAAACGTTCTTCTTTATTACAGGAGTCTTCGCTGCGATGGAGTAACTGGTAGAAAATGCAGGGTGTAAAGCCCTGTATTTCTTCCGTGTTTCACCGTGCGGGGTCTTCTCCGTTTGTCTTGATTTCCCGCACTATTTTTCTTCAAGAAAGGCGACGAACTCCCTGCTCCATACTGGGTGGCTGCCTGTGCAATTAATGAACTTCACAGGCCCCGAGCATGAAACCCCGGGTTCGTGTGCCTCCTTCCCAAACGTCCCGCATGTGTCACGGCTCTTACAGGATGTCATGGTATGGCCAAAACTCTGGCACTTGAAACAGCGCAGAGGATTTGGAATGAAGGGCCGCAACGGCAGGTTAAGCCATCCCGCTTTAAGATCTTTGGGTAGTTTCGGACAGTCGAAGATCACAATGAAGAAACTGGTCTTCTGGATAACGCCACTTACCTTCCTCATGATTTTATTGACCTCAACTACATGGTCAGCCTCCCATTCTGCAACAAGTTCTTCTGTTAACATCCATTATGTCCTTGCAAGATACTATCCTTTGCTGCAATTAAGTGCAGCATGGAGTTCGCATTTGACAGGGGACTCTCCCAGCTTTTGACAATTTAAGAGGGTCAATGCCTGTTCGTTGGAGTTGGTTTCCAACAACGTAGAACCATTCCTTAGTCGTGTTATTACATTCAGTTTACCTCAGATACCTTCCAGTACCTTAGAAATATAAAAGGGCGAATCATTTTCTGGGGTTCCTTCCTTTCCTTTCATTATAATAAAAACATCCTCATGAGTAATTTATTTTGTTATTTGTCACGCGTGCCGTGGCTAAAGAACCAATAACGGGGTTACACTCGAAATATTTAATATATCGTGGTATATTTCTTGTTCTCAGGTAGTACTTTTTCTCGCTCATCGGAGTCACTTTCCGTTTCTAGCTAAAGAAATGGCAGGAACGTGTCTACTATCTAACATATCGTCGAATCAAAATCACTCCTGTCACATAGTCCTCAAAAGCAGTAAACATGTCCTTTGTCCGTATTAATGTCATTTACGTCCAAGTGTACACTCCCATGTGTTTCAGCGTTGCGTACCAAACTTGTTCTCGATCATTGAACTCACAATCAAACAAATCATGCGCGATCGTATCTCTTCCCTTTCCACACATACAAACGTCATCTTCGACAATGCCTATTCTTGAGATACGTCTTCACATGCGCTTGGCCCGTCATGATTTCTATTGTTGACTTTTGCGGTTTAAACCACTGTCTGTTTGTCGTAAAACCGCACATTAGAAATAACTTGTCGCAAGTCCCTACCTTCTGTGGCTTTATTCCATCTGATTTGCCAACAATCCCATTTTGCAGTGTCTATTTTTGTCTTCCAATTCTTCATGTCTGATCGAGTATGATCTGATGATCTGATCATATCGAGTATGATCTGATGTGTTCTTCTCATCGTGTATCGCAAATACTGTCTGTCTATATAGAGATATATTGGCAAGATCCCAAGCAACACCAATTCGTGGATACACTCGGATAACGTCCATACCACAGTCGGAGGCAACACCATTGGAGGCTTGACAACTTCCTCTCGAAATATTTAAACTTCATTCTTGAGAACCACATTATACTCCCGTACGTCAGAACAGGCTGTAACGAGATATAGTGTTAGCAATTTATCTATCAGCAGAGTTATTTTATTCAACCCTACCTTATGTAGTCAATATACAATTCTTTTTATGCGTTTACGCACTTCCTCAAGATGGTTATTGAATGCTAACTGCCCGTCTACAGCCACTCCAAGATACCTGATATGTTGCTTGATCTTCAATCTCTCTCCTCCAACACGAATAATAGGATCTCTTCGGTTTGCCCCCTTCTGTTTTGGACTCACAACCAGCCCTTCTGTCTTTTCCATAGAGATTATCAAGCACACTTGAGCACTAGCGTCTGTCTACTTCCCGTTGCAAACGTTGCACTCCCCCGCTTTTCCAGATCAGCTCTACTATCCGCTGGGACAACCAGTACCAAGTCATCCGCATATGCAAAGAACATTTCGCCTGCATTGTCAAGCGTATAGAGCACCTGATTCAACAACTCACACCATTGCAGTGGTCCCAAGTAACACCCCTGTGGGTATCCTTTGTTAAGTTTTTTTTATTAAGCGTTCCGTTCCGATATCCAAAAACACGTATAGCTCACTGAGATATGAGGCCAACAAACGCCGCAGAATTTCAGACAATTCCATCTGTTCTAATTCCTTTTGGACTGTTTACCAGTGCACACTATCAAAGGCGCCCTTATAATCTATAAAGATGAGTAATATGTATTTTGATCTTATGTTATCCAGTATACGGCGCAAAGCACACAAGGCATCGTCGGTACCCCTCCCCTTAGTAAACCCATATTGGCTGGCGTGTAATTTTTCTTCTACCTCTCGTCGAATCCTGCACTCCATGGACTTATCAAATATCTTTCACATGACGGGTAGCAAGGTTATTGGTCTATAAGACGCTGCTACGCGCTCATCCCGATTGCCCGGTTTCAAAAACGGTCGAAATTCTCCAATCTTCCATAACTGTGGAAAATAACCTACTGACAAACACATTTAATATCTGAGTGAGTTCTTTTTTATATTGTCGTTCTAAAAAATTTAAAACATCCCCCGTTATTCTGTCAAAGCCGGGACTTTTCCCTTTCTTATTTTCCCCAATAATGTTCTTTACGTCTGCCTCAGTTAGTCTGTCATCCGTCTGTAATTCCAAATAGTCGTATGTTGTTTCTGAAGTAACAGCATCTTCGTTACAGTCCAAAATTCCATGCATCACTGCATGGCCCGTATGAATAATGTTCTGTTTCTTTAATAATAAATAATAATAAATTTATTGTCAAAAAACAGTACAAACTGCGTATGACCACGTGGAGGGAAAAAAACTAATTTACTCTCCGGAAGCAAGCAAGGGACCATCCCATCAATTCCGATCAAGGGCCCTAAGGCAGAGGCGGATTCAAAAA
>NNCF01127036.1:160158-221311 GCA_002313205.1 Laupala kohalensis
CTAGACAAAGTCTAGATAACCTGTTGATAAATCCGCCTCTACCCGAAGGAAAAACGGAGAAAAACCCGGGCCAGGATGGGGCTACAGAATTTATGTACACAACCGTGCCAATGTTGAGTACACATAAAACTAAATTAATATGAGCCATAAGACAACACAATCATGCAAGAAAATAGTTTTTGAAATTGTTATAAGTTGTTTAAAAAGTACTGCAGCAATGGCGTGATAATGTACAAGACGAATTTAACTTTTGTTAAAATCAATAAATTCTTTTACAGTGTAGAAGCACTGGTGCAGGAGGTAGTTTTTAACCGCTGATTTGAAGATATTCAATTTCATAATATCTTTTATATTCTTGGGCAGGGAATTATATAGAACGATTCCCGAATGGTATGGTCCCTTTTGGCAAAGAGTGGTTGACACTCTAGGGCGATGAATATTACTACTATTGCGTGTATAGTGTTCGTGAACGAGACTGTTTGGAATAAAGAAAGGGTGGCACTTCAGTAATTCGGTCTTAACAAACACGACTGTTTCATAAATATAAATGCAGGGAAGTGTTAAGATATTTAATTCCTTGAATAAAGGTTTACAAGAGTTTCGGGGGTGAGATTTACAAATTATCCGAACTATCCTCTTCTGAATTCTGAAAGTTTGAATACTCTGACCGGAATTACCCCAGAAGGTAATGCCGTAACGTAAATGGGAGTAAACGTTTGCAAAATAAACGCAACGGGAAATACGTGGACTAACTGCGTTAACTAAGATTCGGAATGCGTAACACAAATTGCTTAATTGGGAATTAAGATTGTCAATGTGACAATTCCATTTGAGGTTGTCTTGAATATGGAGACCTAAGAATTTTGTATTCGTAACAGTTTTTAATTGTGTTCCGTTTAAAGAAAGAGTAACCTGGGGTAAAGATTTTGTGCAAGTTTTGACTTTGACAGTGTTTCTTCTGAAGCAGGAGGGCTGTTAACCCTCGGGCGCTTCGAAAATTTTTATGCGTAATACGCCCTGCTGTCCACCCACTCCGCAAGGCGAGACAATTAAAAATTGTCAATTTGTCCCACGAGTTCGGAGGAAAAGCTGTCTGGTGACGTGGAGCCTCCGCATCACGCCATTAAGCCTTATACAACTGAGGTTCGGCAGAGGTTGCCCGATAGTGAGTGTTTATCCTCAACACCCATTCACCTCTTCGGCGTGAAAAAAAAACACCTTGAGATGAAAGTCGTTTCATAGAGGTTTAATCCTTCCTTGCGACCCGGGCGATGAAGGTAAGATCTCCGCCCTTTGTAACACACAACTTTCCACCATCGCGCCAATGGTTGTCGCTGAAGCATGCCCAAAGCTTACGGTGTTCGAGGACTGGTGGCGCAGTACCAGCTCCCAGCTCAGGACAGTGAGTTCGCCAAACCCATACTCAGTCGAAACTGAGCCCTCTCCGGGGAATTGGTTCTCGATACGGATAGTTGCGGCTAAGGAAATGCTGTCACAAGTTACAGAGGTCCAAGAGTCATAGAATTCTTATTTCCTTTCGGGGAAACCCGGCATGGAAGGGCTTTCGGTAGTTCGAGGAAAGGCGTCTCGCATTCTTTTGAAGGATTAGCAAAATTTGTTTCCGGCCGATCAGTGCAACCGGATCAGATGTTTGCAGGACTCGTTACAAAGTTTTTGACAACACAGGACCAGCTATATAATAACGAATCCGACTTTTGTGTCTGAAGCAAACCATTGCTTATTCTTTTACCATTAATTGGAAAACAACCAAAGCACATTTGTGTAAAATTTCAAAATTTACAAGTGTGTTCAGCTAGTATAGTATACTAATCAATTAATTGATTGATTACCTGAAAAATTAGTTAAATAAGGATATCTTGCGTTTAGGACCAAATAAAACAATTTCTGTGTTACGCCAACGTTTCGATATAACCTATATCTTCATCAGGGTAACAACTTATTACTATGTTCATATAATCCATAACCATTCACATACTTCCCTCCAAAGACCCACAACCATTTTATAACATTACTTTACATTTGCACTCATCCTTACCACCAGCAAGCAATTCTTGATCTGACTAATCTAAGCTATCATGTAAAATTAGAATACGGAACTGATAAAATTGTTATCTCTCATATACGTATTGTAATAGCGAAAAAATTCGATCGCGATATTTCACGTAAATATCAGTTTTGCATGTTCATAATGTCAAATGTGTCAATTTCATTCACATTTCTTATTAACTACACTACCGCTTGTTGTTGATTTTGTTTTTTAATCAGTAAATTAAAAATTTATGTATTATTTATTAATTAAACTCAATATGCACTTTTAGGTGCTTTGTTTGTGATTATTGCCGATCGATTGTAACATATAGCTCTCATTATTTACTTACTGTATTTTTTGTGGTCAGACGGAAGAGCATACCCCATGGTCTGAGTCTGTCCACACAATTAAAGTGAATTACAATTACACTATTATTCATTGTTGACTTCAACAAGATACCCATCTTGGACTAGGCACACCTAACAATCTATGATGCATCAATTGAATAAAGAAGTTTGATCTGCATGTTTTGTTTACATCTGTATATTATTTATATCAAATGAATAAAATATTACAAAAAAGCATTGTAAAATAGATATTCGCACTATTCAACGAAATTCACGGAATAAATTACTTTTGGTCTGGTTTCACCCATAGAAATATACAGTCTTCTGGAATGCTGAGTAATACGGAGATCAGCGGGCGAACTCGAGCCGGCTACCCCCAAGACACACCCCTCACTCTAGTCGGGGGTATTGCACAAAGTTGCCAACACATTGCGCCGCTCGCCTAACCATCAGACACGTGCGTCATTCACGGAAATTAATATTGTGCACAGTGATGTTATCCCTTTTCTTTCACATTTTCAAGACAGCAATTCTAATCGTTAATTAAAATGGTCAATACGCATGTAGCCTACAAATGCAATACCTTTTTCGTGAAGAATAGTGGCTTATCATTTCATAAGTAGTGTGCAAAAGAATTTGTCTTACCTGCTGAATCTTCATTATCTTTTAAAATTATACATTTGCCAGCACAGTAATTTAAATTCAGTATATGTTAAGTAACTATTTAAGTTCCTAAACCATGATTTCATTGTCGTAATGAGCAGATTGTTGATGTTTTACTAAACGAATGTAACGGCACAGCGATTTATTCGAAAGGTTTGTCCTTTACATAAAAATTAGGATTCTTTATTCTCAAAGCAGTAAATATAGTAATTAATATTCAGGTTTATTTTAAGGTTTCCTCGAAATCCTGACCTAGAAATGGATAATAGCTATGATAAGGAAAGGTTTCACCCCTTCCAAATATTCAACTACCTGCTGCGCTCATTTTGAAACAGCACATTAAAGGAAGGAGGAATTTTTTTTAATAAAAAAGCTGTGTCCGTAATATTTTATTTTTCACCTCATCTTCAGACATCACAACCTAAACGGTGGAGAAATATTGAAAGATTTCCGGTAAGATTACTCAGAGCGAATTCATTAAAAAAATTCTCTAAAAATTCTCCCTAAATTTATATTTTGTACAGTAAAAGTGACGTCAAATTAATAATTGTAGCCTACTATTTACGTTCATTTCTAAATCTTTCGTCTTTTTACTTTGTGAGCTGAAGAACTAGCGCAATAAATGTTGTGAACAGTCTAATAGGGTCGTATAATATAGTTAATAATTCCTATTGACATTTACATTTTAAATGAATTTATCATTTTAAACTATGGATTATATTATATTTAACGTAACATATTACAATTAATGATCATCTTGCCTGTGTGCGAGGAAACTTTTTAATATTTGGCTAACATCAGATAGAGAGGAATGTTCCTCCAAGTCGTTGTGGGAGTATTTTCAATATCACTGTGGCATACGCCAAGGGCTACTCCCCTCGAATTGTATGCTATTAAGTACACAATGTTTTGACTTTTAGTATAAGTCGTCATCAGGCGTAACAAACTATTACAAGAAACATAACTACTAAGAATTTATTAAAGTATATTACATGTAATATATCAGTATATTAAATGTAATCCAAAACACAAAATAGGTGTACAACAAAAGCATAAAATGCACAAACTATTTTGTAACAAGTTACTCCTCCAAGTCGTCACGGGGGTAATTTCAATATCACTGTAGCATACCATGAGCTACTCCCCTCGACTTCTGTTCGAGGCAACATGATACCTATATGGAGATAAACAGTCACGTGATCTGCTAATACTCGAGCAATGCGAACCTTTCACTTCTAAAATTAGTTCTACTACAGCTCCGGCGAACGAAGCGTCACTTTCTCTTTTAAAAACAGATCAGCCTCACAAACAAAACGAAGGGCACTGGTAATACGTTACAAGGAGCAATTAATTATATTTCTAATTTTGAGATTTTCATAAATTATTTTCGTCTTTCATTAAAAATATTATCGTTTTGTTAAATAAATCTAAACTTGATATGCGCCATAAGCTTAACAAGCTTGTTTTATTTCAAAATATGTATGTTAAGATTCCTGTACTCAGGATTGGTTTTATCGTAGTTTTTATCAGTTCTATTGTCAAATACTTATTGTAAATACATGTAAATATATTAATGAATTCTATTTATAATACTTTTTACGATATTATAAAAGTAATCTAAATTTAACCATGTTCATAAAAGATGAACATCTCTTATAATATTATGCACATATTTTTACCACTCAAATTCATGGACGGATTTTGATAAATTGTTGTAACTTTAATAGTCCCTTCTCCCACTAAAACAATTCCACTGTAGTAAAACTTAAAACTATTATGTATAAGAGAAAAGATTCAATGAAAACGGCGCCGCCTGCATAGGGTTATATGGAGGTTCAGCCGGCCAAGCCCCCGACTGTGGTGGGGGACCCAACACAGAGTCAGCGTTCCAGTATACAGTATATTTCTACGGTTTCACCTCGATACACTCCACTATGCGCCGATTCCGAGAACACTTCGTCCTTTGGACTGTTTCGTGTTGATGAAATTGTATTTCATCAGGCTAAAAATTATGCCCATATCCGAATAATATTGATTAAACATTTATAATATAATAAAATGGGAAAACCTATCGCAACGAAAGCTCTTACCGTCACAAAATCGCTAACAATGAAAAATCGGCATACAAAGAGCGGATATAATCATAGTTCGAAGAACTATATCGTTTCAATAACAAACAAAGTTCAGCCAGTCGCACTATATCGTTTCAAATGAAAACAAAGTTCAGCCAGTCGCACAGCCACCAAAATAGTTACAGGTTGATTCACACCGCACGCTGAGCCGTTGGAAAAGGGTGGTAAGAAAACTGTACCACTGTGGAGAGGGGAATGGGAAGAGGAAAAATATCTCACATATCGCGCTTATTGCCAAGATTACGACGACATTTATATAAATCATTCAAATATGACAGCACGAATCACTTGGAGAAACATAGTTTTATTATTGTATAAGTGCAAACTTTTAAAAATGATGTTTTTTTAATTTTATTTTTTATACTATTACTCAGAAAATGATAAAACCTAATTACCTAGAATTGTACAGTTTATTTAAACATTCTCATTAATTTTAAATGATTTCCCATCAACCGTTCTTGAAATATCGGGGGAGGAAACTTAATTTATTTCGAAGCGCTACGTGGTGTCTCTATGAGGAACTAAAAACGGGAACATTTAGCCTTAATGGACATTCCGGAGGAGGTCTACCGTGGCGCATTCGATGTCTGGAAAACTCGCTGGATCCGAGGTGTCAACGCAGGAGGAGCCTATATTTAAGAATTTTGATGTGTTGTAACGAAAAGTTCAATAATTGTTTTGTATTCGACTCACTGACATTACCCTGATATATTTCAGAGGGTGGTTCATAGTTGTTTTTAATTTTTTAGTACTTTGATCTTTCTACTATAACGGTGGCTAGTGATTCTTGATCTCAAAATTCCCTGACTTTTACCTGACTTTCCCAGACCTATGGATTAACTTTCCCAGTCTATAAAAACATAACATGAACATGTACGCAAAATTTATACAACAATTGAGAAACAAACATTCTAGCAGGTGGAATCTTATAAGAATAATTTCATCAAAGGAAATTTTCAATAATTATACATCATTCTTCAATAGAAAAGCATTGTTATTTAAAAAATTAGCACACTTATCAGAAATATAAACGAAACAAAGCTTGGTATTATACTGACTAAAGACTGATTTAAGTAGCCTTTAGCTCTCCCATCATTGAAACGACGAAAAATGATTTCTATCCGTAATGATACATTAAATTTAACTTATTACGTACCATTAAGAATAATAAACACGTGCGTTCACAGTAAGAAACAGTGGCTTTTAAACAGAATTCAAAAGATACTTCCCTGTATTGGAAGAAAATGAAAATCAAGAACTATGTTCAATTCAAGAACTGAAATTCTAATTTTATTTTTCACAAAACAAATATTAAGACTGCAGTTAACACTCTTATCTTGAGTTGTGCAGAACACAAGATGCCCCTAGTTAAAAAATAATCTTAAAATTACAATTGGTCCATTATAGAGTAATTGTAACTCACGTAATAATAAGCGTCGCGTTCGCAATGGCATATGCAACTTTCGAATGAACCCGACAGTTGGACTACGTCGACCGGTTTGTTTAAAAAATCCGAACGGAATAGAAAACCTCGGCCCGACTCTCTCTGGACGCCCTCGAAACTAAAACAAATACGGGGAAACCCGGACTGACCCTAATCGCTAGTAGTATCAACGGTGCTACTAGTTCTATCACGTCTAGAAGTTGGTCAACTGGAACTACTTCTGGAGCTGTTTCGTTGAAACTGAACGCTAACTGTTTCGTTCGAACTATGGAGCGTTGGAGCGAAACAGTTAGCGCTCCAACCTCAAACTAACTCCACTTGGAACCGTCTCGCTGGCGCTTCGTTGCAATGGCGCTAAACAAGAAGTTAGATACCTGTTGCTTTCACTATTAGTCAGGCAGTACTTCCGCCATTCCATGAAAAAAACTCACGGAAGGGTTACTGGGTTGCGTGAGTCGCCGTAAATGTAATTGAAGAAGAAAATTTGCGGTATATTATATAATTCAACAATCGTTGTTATGGCTTTTAATTTTCTCCCTGGACAGTGAACAGATTCCCTGACTTCTCCAAAAACATAAAATTCCCTGACTTTTCCCAGTTTTCCAGGTCGCTCGCCGACGGAATTATAAAGTATTGTTCTATTTAATATGAAATATCTAAGAATCCCTGAACAAAGATCGGCTCTAAAATGTCGATTTCTGGTTTTTTCATGATATTGTTTATATCCCAAAATCATAATGTTACTCGATGTTTTGCACATTTTTATACGTGAAAGTCCTTAAACTAAGTCATATTAAATTTACAACCGATAAAGTTGATTCATTTTCCTTAGAAATTGATAGAGAGCCAGTAGATACAAAACGACATTTTTCTTCAACTCCATAAAGGTTGTGTTCTCTTGTAATCAAACGTGAAAATCGAATAATTATGAAAATAGGGTGAAGATGTGTCTTCCAGGCATTATAGAAAAGATCAGTAAACTTGAAACCACAAAATTTTAACTTTTGCTTGAAACAAGCTACAAAACACAAAATTATTGTCCAGCTGGAATCGCATTCTACCCCTACGTGCGACGTAATGTTTTCAAAATACGGCGAGAAATACGATCTCAAAAAGGTAGTACTTTCCAATGATTAAGATAATTGTTACAATGTTCACAAAACAAATGTTTTTAATTAATTTTGCTATATTATTGAAAAGTGGATTTGTCATAAATCCCTATTTTTTTATAATTTTTCTCTCTACCTATTCTCGCAGAAATGTCAGTAAGTTAATAGCTACTTAAATTTCAGGATTATCTACCTCTAGAATATCAGCAGATCGTCTAATTACCATTTCATATTTCAGTCCAAACACCATTACTCGTTTGACGAGAATATTCTGGCGGTAAAAGAACTTTTAAGACTCTTCTTCTTTTAACTCTAGAAAACATGCAACATCCAGCATTCCATGCATAAAAATTGCAGTTAATAAATATATACCAACAATTTCGAAGGTCTGACCTGGTGTTCATGTATTGTACTGGCAAAAGCTGCTCTTGCAGGAAATTGATGCATTTGCATAGTAAACCCCAACTGACTTTGGTTAGAATCTAAAGTAATTTTGGGAATACGGACTTCGCGACCCGGATTTTATTGTGATAATTCTTGCCTTAATAATGTCTGTGCATAGATCGCCGGCGATCAATTTCATTCCTTTGCACAGTCATTCAGATAGGTCCAATTTTCTCAAGTTTTTTTTAATTTAGTTTTTTTTTAATTTGACAAAATTAATTTTGTATAAATCATTTTTCTATTGTGCAACTCAAGCCATAGACATAAACCTATTATATTAAGCGAGCAATAATTGTATATATGTAATTATGTTCGATTTTTATTAAATTCCCATATTAGATTTTGTGATGACATTGTGGTATATTATTATTATCATTATTATTATTATTATCATTATTATTATTATCATTATTATTATTATCATTATTATTATTATTGGGGCTTTAGGGCCCGTCGACATCGAGGTCATTAGAGCCCTCAATTGTGGTATATATTGGTATCTTTTATTCATAGGTGAGTTTAATTACCTTTTTAATAATAGTTTAAAGCATTGTGCACAGTTCCATGGTATAGGGATGAATGTCATTGATATGTATGTACGATGTCTGGGTTCCAGTCCACGCACGGGAAGTTATATTTTTATTCATTTTTGTCAACACGATGATCTGCCTGATTATACTTTCCTTGTCTTTTTACATTTTTATTATTATTAAAGAACCATTTGTTCCATGAAAAAAGGAATTTTGAGTCATATATCGAAGAACGCCACACAATGGTTCAGAAAGGAACCTAAATGGGGGTTGGAATGTTTTATGTATGTATTCCACCACAGATGCAATTTCAACCAAAGTTGATACACAGATGACTGACTATGTGAAAACAAGCACTGTGAGGGTAAGACATCCCTTGTACCCCTAAGGAGGGGATGAGAAGGGAATGATATGTAAAAATAATGGAAAAATCCTATAGTAGATTCGAAACTCCTTTTCGGTGCCGTTGAGATCGATAAGAGCATCCCCGGTGCTTTGTTAGTTAACTATCAGTCCACATTGCAGATAATATACCCCATAGCATCCCTGGGGTAGGGGTAGGAATGAAGGACAGGAAAACAATATAAAACGACCGATACTAGTGTTCAATAATACATTTTTATGACCTTTGAAGTGAAGTGACACCGTCATTGCCAGATACGTACACGATCAACCCCTATAAGGAATAAACACTCTTTGTGCTGGGGATGAGGAGTGAAATGAAAAAATTATCGAAAGTGCCCAATATTAGTGTTGAGATCGTAGTTATCAGGGCCGCTGAAATTAGTAGTGACATTCTCGAAGACGTCAAAGTTCATAATCAGCCTGTATAAACTCCAGCATTCCGAGGGAAGGGGATGCCATGAAAAAAGTATCGAACATGACATACCAGTGACGAGTCCATAATTTTCGGCGTCGCTGAGGTGATAGTGGAATCCCGATATCGTGTAAGTCTGAACTAAGCCATCAGGAAATAAACACACCACTAACACCCCTTGGGTGGGTGACGAAGAGGGGGTAGAATGGGTTTAGGCATAAAAAGAATTGAAAAGTAATTTTGAAATACAAAAATATGAAAATTGCATCGGATCCATAGTATTAGGGTTGATGAGGTTTTTAAACTACCAATGCTGTTAAGATCAAGTTGAGATCACGGTATCCTTAGAGCTGGAATGGCGAGACGTAAAAAAAATGTAAAAAGACCGAAATTAGGGTCAAGTCCATGGTTTTACTGTATTCTGAAATGAATAATCGAATCTCCAATGACAGTATGATCCTACATTATACACATTATGCACGACACCTCCAAAGGTGAGGGTTAGGAAGAGCGTGACACGAAAAATTATCGAAAATCTCAGGTAAGAAAGGATTTTACAAAAATTCGCCCCTAAGAAGGTGAAATGGGAATTTTGTGTTTTCCAAAAAACTTTTTCTGAAATACATCAGCGAAAACGAGGGATAAATATACACAAATAAAAAAGTTTTATCTCCATTCTCCCCCTAAAATTCAATACTGCGCTTATTTTACAAAGAACAAGTACTAATTATGTGAGAAAATACCCTGCGCAAAGTTGAGCTACTTGATAATATAACGTCTTTAAAAATATTATTGAGAATCAAATTTCTAGTTTTTATAATCGTTATTTACTTATGATTTTGCAGGATTGCTTTAAAAAATGAACCTAGTAAGTTAATATTGTGGATCATTAATACAGTTTTTTTTCATTTTGTAAACAACTACAACTAAAGCGCCACAAAAAATCTTTTTTTCATTTTACAAATTTTATTTTGTCAAAAAACATTAATTCTATTAATAATTTAAAGTTATTTAATTTTTAAATTAGTTGCGAACACAACCAAATATATAAATATTTATTAAAATGAAATAAAATTAACGTTATTTTCTGCGTAATTGAAGAAGGTATGAACTTTTGATCCGCCATGTTACATATGCCATGTTGAATTTCGTTGTCTTTTAAAATAGATTTCACATTCGTAATCTTAGAACAAAAAACCCCTGTATACCAAATTTAAAGAAATTTGGACCATTTTAACTATTTTTGGTCGTTTGTGCTCCTTCCGGTTCAATCAGCTTGATGTGTTGTTGCTGGCGAATCTGAGTTTTCTGATTCTTAACTAATATTAAACTCTTATTTGTAGCATTGTTTTCTGTTACAAAATTCATAATGATTGAAAGAAACTTGAGATGGTAACTCGTATGATCAGAAAGAAAAACTCTTCTGGCAGTTTAGCAGCAAACTTCGTTGTTTTATTCGCAATGTAGCAGCTCCTTATTAATAGTAAAAAATGTTAAAAAGAGGATAAATGTATAATCAGAAATATCATGTTCGGCAAAAATTAATATAAATATCCTCACATGCTGAGACACAAACCCCATACCGCGTGCACACGAACCTCGAACGTTACCTCCAAACCACCAGAACTTCTGAGGGGAAGTGGTATTATCTTCACAATTAAGCACAGTTAGAATTAAAAAGGTGCTAAAATGGTCCTACAAAGAGAAGAGACCATGTTATATCACATTCTCATCCCAAACTATTTAATCTGTGAATTTCATCAAAATTGTAAGAGCCGTTCTCGAGAAAATTTTTGACAAATATATAGATACTTATAATTATTTATCACGTAATAGTGTAGGATTTTGTACATTTCCGGAAGAAATTTGATCAAAACATAAGAATACACTAATCTTCGAAGATCAGCTTTGTTTATAAGAGAAAGCCAATCCACCATGGTTAAAAAAATACTGCATTCAGTAGAAGCTAGGGTAATAAGAAACACAATAGATAATAAGAGACTTCTCTAAATAGGGAGGTTTATTCTTTCTCAAAATTTCCACTACCAAATTTGGCACTATGGCGCTGCTTTAATAAGTCGTCCATCAGCAGAAGAGAGTAATTCCGCCCATAGGACGTCTGTTGTCCTGACATTGAATTTTTTGTGTTCCACTAACTCTCCACGTAATCGGAATCGAATTACATTTCATTAATAAGTCTAATGTTAAATAACTAAGTTTGGATCATAGCAATATTTTCTAACCCAATGACGAATGTTATTATCTTTGGTTTAGCCACAAAGAATGTTTCAGAACAATTTGGAGTCAAGCGGGGTTATTGTAAACGTGGGGGAAGTGTAAACAGCTGATCTGCGCGTCGCTGTGTGAGTAAAGGAAACTATAAGATGATAAAAACTAGACGTTGGTGACACTGGATGAAATATAACATCCTGCGTTTCTTTTACCCGACAGTTGATGGAATGCAATCATATGAACACCCAGTTATCGAGAGGTTGAAATTCGAGGTTACTGCAGTACGTTTATAGTATTACAATGGACAATTTATTGAGAGGTATGTTCTTTAATATTATCAGTAATGAATTAGTATCATTGTATTATTTTCTAGGAATTTTTTAGGTCTCGCAGTTCCATGCTTTTCCAGAGCCGGCATAATTGTAAACGTATTTATTTGCTATTCGTTTCACGCAGTTTCGTTTAACAATGCATGAGTGTTTCCGGATTAATTAGCATTTAATCACATTTAATACGTTTTTATAACTTTCTATACAATATTTTCTTAGCTTTTTCGGTAGGTAGGTTTAATCTCCTTACAAGAGGTAATACCTTTCTATAAACTTAAAATAGGCTCTAATGACCTTAAAGCCCAAAAAAATCTATAAACTTAAAGATGTTTGATCTCGGAAAAACAAAAGAGGGTTGATAAAAAAGGGCAAGAGCTGACGCTAAGAAAAACACAAGAAATGAGCAAAAAGAGAAGTAACTACCGAAAAAATGAAAACGAAGAATTATTGTAAGATTGCCTGACCTCCACAGGGAGAAATTAGAATAATCCGATTAGTAATTCGAAAATATGGAAGTCAATCGAAAGTAATGGAAGGTTAATAGGAAAACATTGGTCCGGAAGGAACTGGCAACGCAAACAAATACGTTATAGATTAAATTAAAAAGTATCCGGTAAAAAAATCGGTCAATCTCATCTTCTGCAGTTAGTGAAAATGAAGACAAAAACGTTTTAGGCAAGGTAAAAGCTCATGAGATGCGTTGCTTTTAACTCTTCCAGTTCTTATATGTTTTGGTTTGATACTATTTACTTCAAGTTCAATTTAACACAACATGCCTTTATTCATGGTTGATATAAAGACTTTATCCCGTAATATAACAAATAAAATTAAATAAGACATTTCTGGAATCTAGGACGTTCTGATGATCATTGAAACTGTCAGTTTAACAGAATTTGTAACAAAAACCATGTAAAAACGGGTTACTGGTTAAATGTAAACATTGAATCAAGATAAATGTGAACGAAACATTATAAGGATCAAAAAAAATGTAAGTTCCCATAATTACGACATATACCCATACAGTTATTCGTTCCATACTCCTAGGAGAGTATTAGTATGTTTTCAATTACGTGTATGTCTCGGGATATTTCAAAAGAGTGGGGTAACCGCAAACTAACAAGTAAGGGTACAGAATTACAAATCTTGAATCTTCGTCACAAGATATTTATGAGGCAGAGTCAATAATTATATTAGCGATTATTTTTAACGAATTAATTCATTGAAATTCAGGTGTGAAAGAGAAACATACAAAACTACTCTACAATTGTCCCGCCTGACCCTCCTACCATTACAATGCACGTCCTTTTGCGAATAAATATAATTTAAAACTCAAGTGGTGCAAGCTCCAGTTTCTTTCTTTTTTTTTTTTTTGCAAATAGAGGAATAAGTATACTTTTCCGATTTTTTGGCCTTTTTCTCTACTAAATTTTCTCAATTTTGAAAATACAATTTTAAGGTCCGTTAATCCCGTTTTCTTTATTGCAGTATATGTAAATGGGAAATGTAACGTGCTCTTGAAGCTTATCTACATGGGGCGATATGTCGTAGGAGGTGGGTGGTAGGGCTATTGTCAATAAGTGGGTCGGATAGTTGGGTTTACCAACAACTTGCCCCACGTCGAGGTGTTAGTATCAATAGTTAGTAATAGTAAGAGTCAGCGATACTAGGAGATACTAGGAGGTGGATAATCTTGTTCACAATAATGTTTCGTAGTTAACACGAGTTCGGCCCCTTAGCTCGATAAAAGGAACTACTTACCAGACTGTTGTCGCACTACTCGTTATATGGGATCGTACCTTGTAATTGTGGACGTACACATTTATGTTATTGTTGGGACACTCCTGTGCGTCTACAGCGACATCTCGGAACCAGAGTATGATACCGAGAGCACCTACCAGGATTGTCCCGTGTCGGAGGCTGCCGACTCAGTCAGCCACCCGGGCTGGGCTGGGCTGAGGGGTTGGGTTACAGGTGACCTCCCAGTATGCGCACTGGTAGACGGGGACAAGTGTCTAGCTGTCGCATCCCTACTGCTATATGCACTGGCAGTAGCCGAGCAGCGATCCTGTTCACCGATCGGATGTGGGCGCCAACTTAATGGAATTCTGATCTTCCTTCCCGTGCAACGGGTGGGGAAACCACTACCCAGCAGAGACCAACCCAATTAAGGGGCGTCAGGTCGCCCCATAACCTGAGGGCTCAATGCCCCTACCCTGCCTACTCGGTTTAAGGTGCTGAGTGACACCCGAGACCAAGATCGTGACCACCAAAGGTCGTGACTTGCTCTCTACCACTTCGAGAAATTCCCAGCATCCGATCTGTTACTCGGTAGAAACGAGATTAGGTACCGGGGTGGTGGGGCTCATCCGTTCGTCCAGTGGTCCACAGAACGGCTGCTTGCTTATTCCAGGTAGACCCAATTAAGGGGCTACCCTTCAGACACCAAGCTGTGCTCGAGGGCATGCCTTCTCCCCATGTTACGGAATCCAGAAACCTTTCTGGATCATCGACCGTTCGATGGGTAACGGCTCGAGGCGCAGATCGTTTACCTCTTCCACCTGTCCAAGACATCCGTTCCATTTGCCCAGGGTATCTAGGATCTGGGTGGGGTACGTGTCGCGGTAGTAGTACACTCAAGGTGGTGGGACACAGAGCACACCCTGCTATCAGAAAGGCTTCCCCCTCTATGGCGGGTCCGTCAAGGCCGCTTGCGGGGTTCTCTGCTCGTTGTTAGACAGGTTTCCCCGTCAGCCTGGGTTTCCCCACGAGGAACGGCCGATGCCCCTTGCGGGAACATCTCCCCCCCTTCCTCCCTCGGACCGATCCGTTGCCCGTGAGGTGTCGGGATTGGGTACGGCACCCGAGGAGGACGTCGTACGAGCGGGAGTTGTTTCGCACGACACAGGAGGTGTATAAGAGGAGGATGGGTCGCTTTTCAGTAGTCACAGCTATATGAACTGGAACATTAATGTGAAAATCTACAAATATTTTCTGGGAATTGAGCTCGGAGTAACTTGATGGTGAGCAAACATGCTAACCACTTAACCTTGGCCTTTGGGATGTTAATCCCGTTAGGTTGATAATACTTTCTCAATCGATGCATTAATTCCACGACAAGAAAAGAAAAATACGTAAATATCTTTGACGTCAAAAAACAGTAAAAATTCAGGACCAATAATTAATTTGCCTTCATATCAGGGATCAGAGACCGAACAAATGCAATGCTAAAAAACAGTGTCAATAATCCACTTAAAGTTAAATGTACGGATATAAGTTTAGGAAACGGTCACCACGTTTCGCTTCAAAACGAGCAATTTTGTTGCTCAGATATCGGAACGAATGATCCGTTTTCCATTCTGAAATCGCCCATTTATTTATTTTAAACACAGAATTTGACACCATTATATCTGCAACTCATATTGAATTCACCAAGGAAAATAAAATTTCTAAAGCACACAAAATTGTTTTTCTAAAAAAGTTGGCTTTTTGCACCCAAGAGCTGAGTACGCAAGTGATATAGGTATACCTGTAACTTTTTCTCAAAAACTGTGGTCAGCAAACGAAATTTTGAGCAGAAATCGCAGGGGAACAAGTGGTAATGTATCTACGCTTCTTGCCGCTATCGCTTTTCACAGATCCCAGCGTACTCGCCGATCTCATAGGCAGTGCCTACACTATGGGAACGGTAAGCACAAACAGCAACCTGCAAACATCGTGTCCAAACGTTGCAAACTCTTCTCTCGCAAACTAACACCTTCCTCCTTTTCCGGGGCCATGAGGTAGAAGGGACCAGCCTACGATGCGTCACCATTAAGCAGTGGTGTACAAAAAAAGTCGAAATCTTACAATTATTACTTTACCAAACATTTTCGGTAATATTTGAATTATGCTAATAATAACCAGGAAAGTGAGTATAAACACGATTAATAAGCGATATTTGTAAACCAAGGTATTTAAGTTATGTTTTCAATCATTTCATTACAGACAAGTTACCACACACAAATGGATTTTAATCATGTATTGATGGGATTTTTTTAAAAGAATTTTTTGTCTGGAATCACTTTATTTCCAAGAATTTTCCTAATCTTGACATTCCCTTCTAATTGGCTGATGAATATTGTTCAATATAGATGCATTTCTTTATATTCATTTCATATATAGAGACGAAGCAATATGTTTGTGCACTCTGCATTATATTAAAGTAGTCTACCAACTTGTCAAACATGTAATACATATTATTTACATGTATCTTAAAAGACAATTGTCAATATTGAGAAATCACGCTAGGTTTGTTTTATTTGTTTCTAAAGACATTTCGTTAGTGTGTTGTATGACGCATTTCATTCCACTTCCAATGATGTCTCATAAAAATCGAAGCTACATGTCGTTAAGATCAATTGTTTCATTTCATTGATGCCGTAAAATTGTCAAACGTGGGTCGTATTGGGACACATATTAGAATTATTTTGTAGATTTAAAATATGATAATGTTATTTTAATAAAACAAAAAATATAGAAATGGGTATAAAATTGTGGACAACTTAGTACATGAATCATTAACACAGGAAGCATGGGTCGTTGGGACGGAGTCAGATACCGCTTAACACTACTACAGGGGTTCCCAAACTTACCCAAGTTGTGGCACCCTTAGGAAATTAGAATTTTCTCACGGCACCCTCGTCATACAATATCTATCTGAGACATATCATTATGTATGAATTACATTATTTATATATATAATATATTTGTACGACAGTAAAGAAGAAATTAGAAAAGTGGTACGGACATAAACATTGTAATCGATAGGAAAACATATTAATCAATAATAAAATAACCTTATAAATGCTCTTGGTATATGTGCGTTTTGTTTTAGTGTGGCGGGTGAGTCTGCTGCTCAATGCACAATTGTTGATACAGCTACTCTCATTTTTTTCGACATTAATTTTCCAACGATATTTGCTCTTTATAACAACAAATGCTGAAAACCCAGCTTCTCATAGGTAAAAAGTCACAAAGGGAATAAAAACACCTTTGGGATATTTTTTATAGATATCCGTCAAATCCAAACAAGCGAATTTTGCTTTCTGACTTTCGTCACTTGCTAGCTCTAATCAGATTTTCTTCTTCTCGTGAAATGAATTCTTTTGAAGCTTCTACATGGAATGGGTCTTGGATCCACGCAAACTCCTTGGTTTGGTCTTCTGAGAATTACTTTACGAACCAGTCAGCTACTTGTGACAGGTGCTCTGTGGAAAATTTTCGTCATACTACTTGAACCCTTATCTTCACTACAGACCATGAACTGCTGCAATACAGGAAAACAATTTTGCCTCCATTTAAATTCACTTTTCCTTTCCACATCTGTAGTTTTTTTCTTGAATGATGAAATCCTCTCTTCAAGCTTCGATATATGAATTTACGGACATGAAGATAAATATTCAATGCATTTAGTTCTTCAAATATGTCGCATCACTATGCCAGTTACAGCAGGAAGTCTGGATACGCGAAATTGTTGGCGTCCACATGATCATTTTCTTTCAAGAAATTGTAAATTTCTTGTCGAAGTTCAAGATAGTACATTGCCAAGAAAGAGCCAACGGGAGCTGCAGTAGTATATTAGGGACGTGTGCTCGGCCCCCAAATCCTCGCATAGGTTTTTGAAAAATCTGGCTTTAAGAGGCTGTTTCTATGTAGTTTACCACATTTACTGCACATTGTAGGGCGAGACTCAGTGGAAGAATCGGCGATTTCGATGCAAGTACTTCTCAGTGAATGATACAATGTCCACAAACAATCCGGGGCTTTGCGACGAATCAATACCTGTAGTCCTCCGTATTGACCACATATTGATCGGTCACCATCAGTGCACACTCCGATGCACTTTGTCCAATCCAATCATTTTGTCATAAATGTGTCAAGGATATCGAACATATCAGCCCTTGCACTTCCAGTGATGCTCTAACAAAACAGAAGGTCTTGAACGATAGTACAACAATCAATGAAATGCGCATAGTTGATGAGATGTGCATCCTTATTGCTGTATGTGGCCTCATCCAGTTGCAGTCCCAATTCATTTCCTTTCATTTTTTCTGTCAATTGATCNAAATTGATCGTTGAGATCCTGAACCATGTGCTGGATTCTTCGATTGATGGTGTTGTTCGACAAAGGAATATTCGCCAGAGAAAAAATTTCCTCGCATTTTTTCCTATCATTATATTAGCCATGTCCACAACAGCCGTTAGAATTAATGCCCAGCAATAGTGAGGGCCTCTTTGCATTTCTCTACTCTATATGCCACCTTGAATTATGCCAACAAGGCATTTTTGGCACTGACGCTTGCTTAGTTTTCATTTTTCTGCTAAAATATTAACGTGGTTTNCTTCGCTACTCTATATGCCACCTTGAATTATGCCAACAAGGCATTTTTGGCACTGACGCTTGCTTAGTTTTCATTTTTCTGCTAAATTATTAACGTGGTTTATCGACCATGTTGGGATGCGTTGTTTGGAGGCGCTGCCTCAATTTACTTGGACTCATGCTCTAGAACGTGAGAACAGATGTCACACTGCGGTCTCTCTTCATCGTTGACTTCTATTGAAGTGAAGCCAAAATCCAAGTAGCTGTCCTCGTATTTGAGATATTTCCACTTTCCACGCACATCACACGTCGATTTATGATCTTAAAGTGTACTTGCATTATCGTTTGTTTGTTTTTTCATCAAAAATATATCCATTTATATAAAAAATTTACAACTTTCTTAGAACACGACATGCACAGCGACCACTAGCGAGATAACAGACGACGGGAGTACCTGCCCAAATAATCAGACCATCTGAGCAGTCGGAATGTCAACAATAAAACGTCGCTTTACCCAGTACCTGCCAAAATTATTTTAGGCTTAAGTTTTGGTAAAATTGATAGTTTTGCAATAGATCATATTGAATTAGTAAAAGCATTTTCACCTTTCTTTCCATGCATCGGTTTTTCACAATAGCGCTCCCAATTTTGGGACTTTGGCAGAAAGTGCTAGCAAAAGCGGAAGAAGAGAAAAAGGTTATTCCACTTTATGTTTTGTCTTTTTTGTTTATAATACATTACCAATATCAATATGTTTAAGCATTCATTTAAAAAAATGTTATAAATTAATAAATATCCTAATAAAATCAATAAAAATATCAGAGTGAATAGAATCTAGCGTTACACTTGTCATGAGGAATATAACACCTTTTACAAACTCTAGTAGTTTTGTTTTTTCAAAAAGGTATCATTCCTTGTGTAGCTATTGTCTGTATCTAATGATTTCCAGGATCAAATCTCACTTCAACACTAGCCTTGCTACCAAATAGTTTACTGCTTTGAGGTCCTCTTTGGGGTTGATTGTTTTTGGGTTTTTTCTGACATAGGCCAATATAATATTACTTTTTACATCCAGTAGTGACAACATAAGAATTTCATTTGCTGTATCATATCGGTATCCACAAAACCTCTTCCTTTTTTCAATCTCTTTAGTTGTCGTAAAAGGTTACTGCTTGGTGCTATTTTCTCACACAGTGCCAGTAGCTTTGATGTTTAGGTTCTTCAGCATCACCTGTACATCCAAACTTACGAAGAAATTGTCTAAAACAACTGATAACTGAATGACAGTCTAAGAATTACACTCTTTTTACAAGTTTTGAAATCATTCAGTCCTAATGGACCTTCCTGGTTGTCAGCTTTACCACAGTAGGACGAAAAACTTTGCAGCTAGCCATTTGAACTGCAGAGACATCGAATTTCATTCGCTTTTCTCGAACGTACATTTTCCAACAGAGTTTGCCGTGGTAGAGGACTATCATTTCATCTATCGAAACTTCTGCATGGAACACACAAAAATTCAGTATTTCTTCCTTGAGTTTAGAGTTGTCATTTAGGTGTAGAAATGTTTTATTTCCCTAAAACGGTCCTCAACAGTTAGTTCATCAGGGTCATTGGGCACAATCACTACTTCAATATCATCTGCTTCCACATCTAGTTGAGAAAGATCTTTTTTCTGCAGCACAAAGATAAATATAATATACTCCTAGCAAATAGCATCATTTAGAAAAATGTAATATATTCGACAAAATGTATTTTCCATAAATTCACCAGAAATTAGAAATATTCAAATTATACACCTCCCTTGTGAATGTAAACTAAAACTATCAAGTTCGTTTTACTCAAATATAATAATAAAGTAAAAGCACTATTCCAACCGGTAATATAATAATATTATAAATAAATAAATGATAATATGCATAAAACCTAATGACATAACCAAATAATGCTAGATTGTGTGATCAAAATAATTTCAACACACATTACCTGTATTGCAACAATTTTTTTTTAAAGCTAATGCATTTTGCCAATGTCCCAAAAAAAAGACGACTATAACAATTGAGTATAATTACTATATTTGTAATTCAAAACAAATTCCGTTGCAGTATATACCTTCCTAAAACTATATTATTTTGTGGTGATAACGTAGTGGTAAAAGAACAGTGAATTTTATTATACTTACAGCTCTTTCTTCACGCATGGAAAAAAAATTCACGAAACGTGTTTTGAATGCGCTCCTGGTGGAATAATATTGAACCAAAACTTACAAAAAAATTACTTTCTTGTTTTTAGTTTTTAAAATGGCAAACACAACACAAAAACATACACCTAATTATAAACCATTGTTTTATAATTTTTATGTGTACTACTTTTTCGACAATATGATAGATTGACGCAATCCTAGACAGCACTGTCGTGTAGCGCCATTCCTTTTCCCTGGCCATCATAAAGATTCAGTATACGACTGAAAACATTCTTAAAACTTTTGGACCACTTATCCCATTTACGTGATTCTGTTTTTAAATCATACGTATGTACTCAGGAAAGGTTTCAGCTGTAGTCCAGTAATCTGGGCTGTAGAAAGGGGTGCGGAGAGGTGATTATTTATACCCAAATGCTTTTTGGTGGGCTGAAAACTAATCAGGTTAGTCAACAAAAACTTCGATCGAACCCCTTTTGTAACAAAAATTGCGAACAATTTCAACATTTGTGCAGTTTTTTTTTAAATAACAATTTGTAGGTAAAAGTTACGAAAACTTTGGTGGAATATTTGAAAACAAGAATAAATTTCCTTTAAATGGTTGTATTGAATGTATTGTAAAACGAACGGACGATTTTGACAACAACAAAAAAAGCGAGAAAATAATCTCATTATCGTCTCGTTCCCTCCTTAGTACGCGATCCTTCCGAACTTGTGAGCTCATGCAATGCGTTTATTGCGTGTTTTGTTTTAATTAAATAGTGTTCAACAATATTTTAGAGGTGACGAGGCCACCCTGTCCGGCTTCGCACGGAAGATTTTGGTGGTGTGTTATAGTTTCCTTTCGTTGTAATTTAGTGTTGACAAAATAGCATACTTACTTTCAAAAATTATGGTGGAATCTTAGATCGTGATGCTCTGCAAATTCGAAAAATCTGATTTCTCTCTAATTCATACCTTTAAAATTAAACCTTCAAAAAATCTCTTCTTAGTCAATTTTTTCAATATTTTTCTCTGATTTGATAAATCGTCGGTCGAATTTCGGACTACGAATGAAATATTTTCACTTTTTGGAATTGAAATATCTAACTTTCCAGAAAATGATTTTTAGATATTTTATTTCACATTTCTTACATAAAGGAACAAAAAACATCAATTAAGTCGTGAAATATAGCGAAAGTAGTATACCGGGTTGTCAGCGCTAACAACCAACTCAAAACATTTCTACACTTTGCACCCATTAAGGGTAAAATATCGAAAAATCCGTCATTAAACACTTAAATTTGCATTGTTTATGTATAGTCTGAGAGCCGATCCAGTACCAAACAAGGTTGGTTTTTATTTAAATCGCTGCGATTGGACCTTCGGTGAAGGGTTACTTGTTTGCCGATGACTTCGCAGTTTGTGTTAGTAATAAAACTGAGCTAACTCCATACAATAATACAGATAATGTAATACTCATGGTAGAAAACAGCTGTAATGCTAACTTACTTTATCTAAATGTAGACAAAAAACAAGATCTGGCGATTTCATCAAGAATTAGAAACAATCGATCAGAAGCTGTTAATTTTCTTGGTTTTAAATTGGATTCAAACCTAAGTAGCACAGTGAATACGTTTTGAACGGGAAAAAAATTTGTCTCTAAAAAACAAAAGTCTCTAAGAATTCCCCTGGAACTAACCCTCCCAGCCTCCCTCAAAGTTGTAAATAGTGAACATTTACGGAAAATTCATTATATTTGTTACTATAGATCGGATCGAGTTCAAATATTATTTTGTTATAATAATTATCTTCATACTTGCGATAAAACGAATAGTATTCCATCAATTATAGAAAATCTATGGCAAAAACAAAGATATATCACATTGATATTTTTGTTTTCTTCTGAAATATGTTTTACGTGTGATATTATACGGAATAAATATTAGTGTAAAAGTTATAGCGCATGGTTTTGTAAATATATTGATACCAATTTTCATGTATTTATGTGAGATGCTAGCGCCAGGGAGAGGGATGTAAGCAAAATGATGTAGCATGCGTCATGGCCGTCAAGTCACCTCGTCCGCAGTCATAGTGCGTGCGGCAACTGAAAATACGTTACCTATTGTGATAATAAGTTATCTTTTGGTACATTTAGTCTTTTGACAAATTTAAGCGAATTGACCTGTAGGAAAATAGAATTCTTTTTATTTGATCACCCCTTTAAGGGTGGTTTTCCAAAATTTACCAAATAATACTTTACCAAACTTTACAAAATTTACCAAATTTCAAAGCTACTGGGGAAATCATGGAGTCGTAACCGCATAATTCTTTTACGCCAAGAACAAATCGAAAGACAGAATTACATTTGAACATGAACTTGAATACTTTAACAGTTTTGTTACATTTTTTGTAAATTTGATTTCATCACAAGCAATTGTGGTAAGGACGATACTTGGTCACTAGGGACATCGGATAAAATCAATATCAAAGCGCGTATGAGGCTGAGCAAAAAGCTTGAACGGATTCCATTGAACACACATGAACAATTTAGAACACGACTTCAGAGAGTCGGAACATACCATGTAAGGAATCGCTTCCGAATAAAGTAAGTTCACTAAAATCAATTTAAAGTAAAACGTATTTTATGAACCCAAAGGGATCATTTTTCAAATTGTTAAAACTTTTCATCAAGGCATACAAGAATAGTCAACTTTAAACCTTCAGCAACCCAACTATATGCTCTTATAAAATATAAATAATAACTTAACAAATAAGTGTAATAAATAAAATTATTATAAAAATAAGCTTGATAAATGTTCATAATTTTATTGACGAATTATAGGCGTACATTTCGTGTACTCACACTGTATCAGAGGTGCTTATCCAACAGTAGTGACACTTCCGCAGAAATCTCTTATGAAGTATATTAATTTCTAAGTTAAAGCTCTTATTTTTATGCCATTACATAACATAAACATTAGCCAGGACACACGAGTCAGCAGCATCTCTTTCAGTAGAAACCAATAAGTGTACAAGATATGAAAATAGTATTAAAAAATATCGTACTCATGCTTTTACACTTGTGCCTATTTAAACGATGAGATAATATCATAGAACGCTTACACGAAATATCGTAATAATTTGCTGTCGTTACGAACTTCATTACATTTAATTTTCGAAAATCTGGAGAAACAAATTTTGTAGTAAATTACAACCACCCCGTAGTGGTATGGGTGCTCTTTAATTTGCCCTCAATTACTTAGTATTGACCCTTTGACATCAGTATTTCACTAACAGATATAACTATTAAAGTTTTGTGTTTATTTTCACATCAGTTAAGGTGCTACAAGTAGGAGTCAGCGTGGCTCAGTGAATACTGAGTTGCTGGCTGGATGACCGGGGATCGATCCCCGGTCAGGTGAGGATTTTCATCACGCCTCAACATCCAGACTGGCTCTCAGGTCTACTCAGTCTGCTATAAAATGAGTACCAGGATCTATCCCGGGGTCGAACCGGTCGGAGCGAGATGCTGACGTCTCCTCCTTCTAGTGCCGGGGGTCAATAAATCGCGCGAGTTCTACTCTCCGCGAAGGCCAAAGCCCACAAAGGGCTGTAGTGCCAGATAAGAAGATAGGCGCTATAAGTGGTCTTTTAAAAAAATCTAATAATATAATAATGGACGTTAAATACGAGTAAATTACATGTAAGCGCAAAGCTAAATACCATAACAATAAAATTTTACAATAACTAATAAAAATTGCTAAAATTATTAGAGGAACTGGAAATCGAAGAACGATTTTCAAAACAGTTTTGACTAATGGTGAAACTTTGTATAAGTTGCTTCTCTATATTTTCGAAAAATTTTGTATGTCCTCGAAATATAATTGCTCAATGTTACGAAGGAGCGGGTAATATGAGCGGTATTTACAAAATTTATGAAGAAATTTAAGTTACGGACTCAAAACTTGGTGGTGAAGTTCACGGTTTGATAATGTGTATCAGTATGTTTGAGTTCGTTTTCGCATTAAATGTCATGAAACATGTTTGAAAAGACGATCATTCTTTCAAAATACATACAAAATCACGATGTATCAGTTCATGAAATAGTTGACATTGCCAACAGAACAATAAGGTCTTTAGCTGATTACAAATGAATGTGAATTCAAGAATATTTGGTCTGAATCACTTACCTTTTGTGAAACTCACAGTTTCGAGGGGCCTACTGTTCCACGCAAGCGGAAAATAACGCAAAAAATAGGCGGAGGAAATGTTCACCCCAATTACGATTCACCTCAAGACTTTTGCTCAAGAACATTTTACTACCCTCTACCGACATCCTCTCTGAGAACATCAAGTCGTGTTTTGAAAAAAAAGGATCATCTGATTTTACTGTACCATATAGAAACATTACTGACTGCTTCAATGAAGAACAATAAGGTTTCTGTGACATTATCAAAGAAGCTTGTTCAGCTGTGAGTGAAGCATTTGGTTTCGACAGTGAAACTTTATCTGCAGAAATTGATATGTTCTCTCGAAAAGATCCTGAAGAAACCGATCGTAAACTTATATCAAAGTTAGTGCTACAATTTAAGTCTGAAAACATTCACAATCAGAATGTATTTCCAAATCTTTTCCAACATTTCAGATTATTTTTAACTGTCCCTGTATCCACTGCATTGGCAGATCGATCAGTGTCTTGAGAAGAGTGAAAAATTATTTAAGGAATACAATGCTTCAAGAACGTCTATCGCACTTGTCAATGTTAGCCGTAGTTGAAATGGACCACAACTTGTATGACTGTGTGGTTAACCTTGTTTTAAAACTGTAAGTAAATAATTGACTCTAAGAAGCTTACTTTCTACATTTAGTTTCTACATCTAATACAATATTTATTTTTCCTTACGTATTGCGTAATGTAATATGGAACGAAAAACTCTAGAGTAAACTCACGTATTTGATTTCGGCTAATTATAATCTTTTTATTGTATGTGAACGACATATCATCTACAACCCATTGCAAAATGATTCTTTTTGCTGATGACACTAATTTACTATGTAAATACGCCAACGCTCAAAACGTTTTGTCTAACCGTTCGGCTTCGGTCCGTGCAAATCGTCTCATTGTAAACACTGACAAAACAGTGCCTACGTCATTTCACAATAGTAATACAAAATCTTTACCCCAGGTTTCTCTTTCTTTAAACGGAACACAATTAAAAACTGTTACGAATACAAAATTCTTAGGTCTCCATATTCAAGACAACCTCTAAAGAAATTGTCACTTTGACAATCTTAATTCCTAATTAAGCAAATTGTGTTAACGTAGTTAGTCCACGTATTTCCCGTTACGTACATTTTGCAAACGTTTACTCCCATTTACGTTACGGCATTACCTTCCGGGGCAATTCCGGTCAGAGCATTCAAACTTTCAGAATTCAGAAGAGGATAATTTGTAAATCTCACCCCCGAAACTTTTGTAAACCTTTATTCAAGAAATTAAATATCTTAACACTTCCCTACATTTATATTTATGAAACGGACGTGTTTGTTAAGACCGAATTACTGAAGTGCCACCCTTGCTTTATACGAAACAGTCTCGTTTACGAACACAATACTCGCAATATTAGTAATATTCATCGCCCTAGAGTATCAACCACTCTTTGCCAAACAGGAACATATCATTCGGGAATCGTTCTATATAATTCCCTGCCCAAGAATATAAAAAAGATATTATGAAATTGAATCTCTCCAAATCCGCAGTTAAAAACTACCTCCTGCACCAGTGCTTCTACAATGTAAAATAATTTAATGATTTTAATAAAAGTTAAATCCGTCTTGTACTTTATCACGCCATTGCTGTAGTACTTTTTAAATTACTTATAACAATTTCAAAAACTCTTTTCTTGCATGATTGTGTTGTCTAATGGCTCATATTAATTTAGTTTTGTGTGTACTCAACTTTGGCACGGTTGTGTACATTAATTCTGTAGCCCCATCCTGGTCCCGGTTTTTCTCCGGTTTTCCTTTGGGTAGAGGCGGATTTCTTGTACAGGTTCTCTAGGCTTTGTCTAGGGGCGTGTTTATTGTAACAATAAATCGTTAATTTAGTATTATTTCAATTCTTATGATTTTTAAACACTATACTCAGAATAATCTATAGTTCGATAATAATTTGTTCAAGTAAAATATTTTTTTTTGTTAAATTACAAACTTATTGACATTCTATTAGTATTATAACTCGTAGCTAACTTTTTATCTTATCTAGGAATTTTTGCTTAATTTTTTGAATCTGCCTCTGCCTTAGGGCCCTTGATCGGAATTGATGGGATGGTCCCTTGCTTGATTCCGGAGAGTAAATTACTTTGTCTTCCACGTGGTCATAAGCAGTTTGTACTGCTTTTTTGACAATAAATTTATTATTATCACTTTCGGTTTTTAGTTTAAACAAAAAATTCCTTTGAAAGTTATGTTTTTAGTACTACTCAAAATGTGAGCACTATTATTAAAGTAGATAAGTTGCCAAACGGGTAACTAGTACCTCAATGCAAATTCCTGTGAAGTATAAAAATTTTACCGTATTAAATCTAAATTTGAAAATTTTGTCTTTATTTTTCATTTGCTGGTTTATCATACTTACATCACAAGACACATTACATGGCTATCGTCTCGGAAATCCTGTGTTCTCTTTCTGCCACCTAATGTTTTTGAGTCTACTGAAAAGTCCCGTGTTTTCACGGGACTCACACCACAACATTTTCAGTGCTTCTTTAATCTCATATATCCCACCTATAAAGGAGCGAAATACCTCGTATCTTTCTTTAATATCTTTCATAGTATGTGATATCAAGTACCACCTGTAGTCCCGGCTCACAGGTACTTGTCGGTATTATATATTTTTGCCCCCCCCCCCACTTTTGATTCCCAATCGCCGCTACAGGAGTAAGGGTACATTCAAATAGTAGCGTGGTCAATGTAAAAAATTGATTATTAAAAAAAATCACATAAAACTACCAGTGTAGGCTGAAAATTAAAGCACACATGCTTGTAGAGCACGAACGAAATGACCTTGAAAAGCGCGTCAGGTGGCATATGGAAGAAACATTCCCCCTCAATACGCATACGTAGGTTTGAAGTCGTTGCGTTCATCCTGTGAATTTCGAGAGGCGGAAGTATGGAGACGTGTTCTAGTGCTATGTCAACGCGAGTTAAGCAGCGTGTTGTTATCGAATTTTTACTGTTGAAAAAATGTCTCCTATTGAGATTCATCGTCGTGGAAAGGCTGTTTATGTTGGCGATGTTGTTGATAGGTCTACTGTAAATCGATGGGTAATAAAATTTAGTGGTTGCGATCCTAGAAAAACCCATAATTATTGACGAAACGCTCAGGTACGTGTACCAATGCCTTAGACGATAAACATCGCAAACTCGTCGATGATTTGATTCAAAATGACCGGCGAATCACTCAAAAGCGTATCGTAAACCATATTGGAATATCTAAGGAACGTGTTGGTTTCATTATTGAACAATTGGGATACCGTAAAATCCGTGCACGATGGGTACCACGCCGTATCACAGACGAGAACAAACAGCATCGATTGGAATGCTGCGAGCAACTTTTGCAGCGCTACCGTGACGAAGGAGACAACTTTGTTTTGAGTAGTGGTTTAAGGGAGTCATGGGTCCATCATTATGACCCAGAAGAGAAAAGACAGATCGCTGAATACCGACATCAGTCTTCTCCTCAGGTGAACGTCGAGTTTGTCGTGTTAAAGGCGGCCTGACGCCAATAATCTATCAACGTGACAACGCTCGTCTACACACCTCGCGCGGAACTGGAGAGGCTCTGCGAAACCTGAAGTTTGAACCGATTCCACACCCTCCTTATTCCCCCTATCTTGCGTCTTGCGATTTTTTCCCCTCTAATCAAGAGAGACCTCAAGGGTAATCTTTACACCTCGGACGATGAGGTGAAGGCAGCTGCCAAGCCCTGGATTCGAGAAAAGTCGGAACAATGTTTCAGTGACGGAATGAAAAAATTTGTTAAATATTGGGAGAAATGTGTTAGACTTAACTGTGACTATGTTGAAAAATAAATATATGATTTTGAAACTTAAGAATTGTACTTTAATGTACTTTTTACCCGATCTTGCTATTTGTTTTTGTTCGTGCTCTACAAGCATGTGTGCATTACTTTTCAGCCTTCCCTCATAGTTTTGTTTGTAAATGAAACAACTACGAACAACTTCTATTCAAATAAATGAACATTCACGCCAAAGGCTGCTAAAATAAGACTTTAGTTCAAATCACAACACATGTTCTACCTTGATACATTGATAAATATTAAGCAATCGAGAACACAAGTAGTGGTGAAAAAATATTGCACATACGTTCTCATATACTTTTAAAAGCCTTTTTCTACTGTATGCAACACTAACTTTAAAAAGAAAAATAATACGTTACATTTCACAAACATTTTTATATCCCTTTAAATAAAGCATCTATACAATGATTGAAAAAAATATTTAGTGCATAAAATTTATGTCTTTACCAAACTTTTAAGCGAAATTCCGCTTTTGCTGATGTAATGCATACTAATTACTTTCTGTACAGATATTTAAACTAATTTTTATCCATTTTTAGAAATTTTCGAAAATTACTCGATTTTTATAATAAGTATCCTTTATATTCAAGTTCAAAAAATACCACAACAAGAGCATTGTCAACAGAAACTACCATAAAAACGAAACATGAATGAAATTTACCATCCGTTTAGACAGAATCAGTGAACACAGACATGAATGATAATGTTGCTAACGCTCCACTATTACCAAGAACACAGTCATGTCTAGCTACAAAACACATCTGAAATAGCGATACTGAATATAGGTTATCCTGTTATCGAATGCTGACTACATCAGCAGAACGAGTACGTTGATCTTACATACAAGCACTTGTGCTCGATTGCGTTGAACAGGTTACTTACCGAATGTGGATTGTAGGATGACGGAGCATCCCGAACTAACGGAGCTCCACTCACTCCAGGAGTAGGATAGCGTGTGTTGGCAGAAATATACGGGTGTTGTGGGGCATTCAATGGTCCATAAGATCCACCGCTTGCATTAATACTTTCAGGATCCTGTCGGGTCCCCGAGCTCAGATGTTGAGGGTAATTACTCGCAGAACCCCCGGGAGTCATATGTTGTCCTCTAGGAGGTGAGCTCTGAAAACAACAGAGAAATAGTTCAACGGACGGAAAGAGAAAATTTAATCTACAAAAACACCCACTAATCACTTTCATAGTCGTGCTATTGGTTTTATTCAAGCATAATAAAACATCTACCCCACATATTTCGGCCTTCTCCTCCGTCAGTCTGGTACATCCTGAAGAAATTTTTCTTTCTACGGAATTCAGTGATTTGTACATAATTCCAGTAAAGTATTTTCCTCTTCACAGTTTTTAATCTCTCTATTGAAATATTTTCAATCCACATTTCATTCCAATTTTTATACATCACTTTATTCTAATATAAACTTGACCAATTTCAGTCATTGAAACACTTAAGGGTCCATCAATAAAATACGTAACCAACCCGGGGTGGGAGGCTGTTTATAATACCGTTACACTGCGTTACGGCGGGGTATGGGGGTTTAGTTTTTAATAGTACATTTAAAAGGATACTCATAGTTTTCAAGTTCGTCACTAGCCCTTATACCATACGCAGAGCGATTTTTCAAGCGTCCTGGAACAAACTTACAATCGGATTTTTTATTATAGACTCTTGATTTCTAATAGCTATAGAGAGTACAACAAAAATCGCAGAAAAACGCAGTTACCTCCATTGGATTTATTATTTTGTTTTGCATATACACAAGTGAAAAATTTGTTTTTATGAATGTGTATTAATTTTTTTTACCTGAAATGTTTCTAAAAGCGTGATATCTTTTCGGTTTTTGCCAATACGTCGACTTTACTATTTTTAATAAAATAAACTAAGAATGAGAAAAATAATTCTTATTCAGCGAGTGATCACTGCTGTGTTTTTGACAACATCAAGCTTCTACATGAAAAATATAAAGAGTTATTAATTTTTTTCGAAAACACTGCTAAAACGACCAGACATTATTAAGGAATAAAATTTACACTGTCGCACTCAGAAGAATGCCATGATCACATTACCTGAAGTGTCACGACCTGAAGGGTCACATATGTTACTTTCTAGGTAACACGTGTGACTCAATGGTAACATTTGCGACACAAATAACTAAAAATTAATTGTCATTCTCATATTGTAGTCTTTACTGGTCCGTAAAGCAATTCTATCCTAGTTCTTATATTCTAGGTTCTAACACCTCCCGAAATGCAGAGGCGGTCCGCGAGAAAACAAATCGAGAACCCCAACGAGATGCTGTACTAAATTAAACCGAAGATAGTAAACTTTAAAATATATGGTAAAAGTGATATCTTATTTTGATACATATTCACGGTCTTGTGTACAGTAAAAAGATTTCAACGGTTCTGAACCTAGTTCATTTGTCACAAATATAACCCAACCCTTATTCTTCATTTTCACATTCAAGAATTACTTGCTTTCCATGAGTTATTAACATTAAGCACCAAAAGTTAAAAGATGATTAGTAGGCATAGCTATGCCTTTTAGATCATGAAACGTTTCTGGTGTGAGCTAAATAACTTTCATCTTTAAAAATGGAAAACTAAATAAAGTTCTTTTTAGTAACCTTCGTAACAAAAAAGTTCTGTGTTCCATTCCAAGCTTCGAAAATGAGTTTCCGCGCAATTTCTATGCAATCATCTAGCCTACAAAGAACATGGTGTACTTTTAAAAATTGTAAAACAAGAAAATTTCAAAGACATACATTAACTTACGTAACATTTGTGACACATTTGCAGGAGATACTAAGATTTAAAAATTCATTAAACGGTCAAAAATTCAGAAAACTCGTGATAGCAATGCATTATCTGATACTTCAGAAGTAGTATGAGGGTAAAAAAAATAAATGATTCACACACAAATTTCATTTTTAAATTGGAGTCCACTCTACCGAGGGTCTGACAACATTTTTTTTAAAATAACCCTTATAACACGGTTTCCCTTTAGTTGCCATTTAGTGTCGACAAATAACACGTTTACATACAAAATTCCTCATGATATCAAAATTAGTTCATGATACTTGGCGAAAAATCGAAACAACACACGTAACTCGCATCTCTAAAAAATGAAAAGTTCGAAGAATACTACAAAACATAAGTAATATCTCCCGTCAAAATTTTACGATACTTCTTTAATATTTTTCTCTTTTTATTCATAAATTTTATTCAAACAACGAAACATTTTTATTTCCCTCCATCCCATTACAATTGAAATATCGCAAATTCGAGAAATTATTTTTTGATATTTGAGTTAACATTCTTTTCATACTAAAACATATCTCAATTAGTTGTGAAATATAGCAAAAATTGTGCAAACATCGAAAGTAAAAGAGCATGTCATCTCTCACGACAAACTCCCTAACACATCTCTATCCATCTTCTCCTAGTATCAATAACTAACAACTTCAACTTACTAACCACTTTACAAACCCCTCCACGTGGGCAAAGTTGTTGGTAAACCCAGCTAACCGGCCCACTTACTAACAATGGGCTACCACCCAACTCCTAACTCCTATCGCTCCATGTCGATAAGCCTTAATAGCACGCTACATTTCCCATTTACAAATACAATACAAAACCCTAACACATGTTTAGTCCTTTGTATCAATAAAAGTTCTTGAAAAAAAACAGAAACCCTTTTTACTTTCCAATTACACAGAGTATGTAAGGGAAGTATTGTAATCGGTCGAAAAAAAAATTTGAGATCTCTTCGGGTCTTTGCGAATTGGCTTCAGGAGAGTGTATTTTCATATTTTGGCGATGATGTCCAATGTCGTATGTGTGCATGTGTGTGTGTATGTATGTCAAGAATTTTGCTACCCCGGTAACTCACGAACAAATTGATGTATCGAAACCAAACTAGAGATTTGACTTTGAATGTGTTGGGAATAGGTTTGAATGTGTTGGGAATTCGTTTTTTTTATTAAATTTTCAGTGATATGTAGAGTGTTTAGTGCCATGAGTTTGTTTTATGAATTGTAATTGGAAAGTTGAGTGGATCACATTCCAGATTTTTTACGTATTTAAATTAACGTTTGTGCAAGAAAGCCGAGATGACACATTTATTTCCTACAGATATAGTAAAAATTGTGAAAATTCAAAAAATTACATTTCACCGGTTAAAAACGGAATTTCTAAAATTCCTTTCTGATTGTGTCTATAGTAAAGATAATATATTGTCAAAATTCCAACTGCCTCTCTTCAATAATTTTATGTACGCGATGATTAATATTTCGCTTCATCAGGACAGTGCACTTTCGTACAGTGGTAGGCTATTGTTAGAAGATGGGCCGCTTAGCTGGGTTTACCAACAACTTGGCCCACGTGGAGGGGTTAGTAGGAGTAGTTATAGTTAGAGTTATTGATATAAAAAGCAGAAGGAGATGGATAGAAGAAGGATTCGCTTTTCAATTGTCACAGCTACATGAATTGGGACATTAATGTGAGAAACCACAATTTTTTTCTGGCCTCATCGGAAATTGAACCCGGGATGACATGATGAGCCAGAACGCTACCACCTGCTCATCGCTACCACGGAAGGGCCAGTAGCTTTTGTTAATTCGTCTTTGCGCTAAGTGGCGGACACAGGTACAAGCTGTGTTAAAAATGTAAATCGATACACAACGAAACACCAGTCTGAATTCGATTTGAAGATAAAATATCGATTTTAAGAGAGAAAAGAACGGAGCATTGATTTTTTTTTTTTTTTGGGGGGGGGGCTTTAGGGCTCGTCAACATCGAAGGTCATTAGAGCCCATCGGAGCATTGATATATGACTATATAATAATATATTTATTTACTGCAATTGGGCAGATCTTACCCGGTGGCAGTATATTAGAAAATACAATACAAAAAATACAAAAATACATATCACTGAGCACTGAAATCAAAAATTGTTAAATCAAACATTAAACTATATGATTCAATTAATGTTAAAGTATTAAATGTATAATAAAAACACTTTACCCTGAAACATCTAAATAATTGATACAAAAATACTTATTGCACATTTTATTTCACTGATGACCCAAACACTCGATTTACCTCTTTCGTACACTTCACATTTCCCTTCCCACCTTTTCTAAATAATTTATTTCCCTCGTATCACTTCACTTCAGTAACCACTATTACTCCACTAGCTTCCCATCTACACTAACGTACGCATTCTTCCCGAACTTGCCTAATCCTTTCAATTTGTCTATTCCCCTTTTCTTAGAACGGTTTTGAATTTACGAGACGTTGCTGAGCTCGATAGCGCTCCCACGACATCCGTAAGCAAATTGTTCCAGTCTCTGATTGATCTGTTGAGAAACGAGTATTTTCGTACGACTGTTTTTTGTTTCCTTTCGCGAATTTTGAAAAAGTGATCTTGTCTACCGAATCTAGTTGGTTTTTCTAAACGCTCTTTACATCCCGTCAAGCTGGTTCGTTTTTCAGTGTACTGAACAAACATCCTAGTCGCGCTCTTTTTCTACGAATTTGGAGAGGTTCTATTTTTATGTAATTATTCGCATTATTACCCATGTTTATGAATTTAATCGCTTTTTCAGAATTTTTTCTAATTCTTCTATTTAATATTTTCTATAAGGATCCCATCCTGCCGATGCATATTCCAGTAGAGGCCTAACAACGGTTGTGGATGCTAACTCTTGTTGTTGGATTACTGCCTTTCTTTAAAATTCGTTTAATGAAATTTAGATACTTCCAAGATTTTGTGCAACGTTAACATGATCAGACCACTCCAAGTTATTCTTAAACATGATACCCAAACATTTGCATGAATTTACTTACGGTATTGGATATGAACCGATTTCATAGGACCAATTTTGCCTTAAGCTGGTACGAGTGAGACCTATAGCTTTACTCTTCTCTGAATTTATTTTCATTTGATTTATAGTTACCCATTTGTGGATTTTATCAAGGTCTCGTTGCAATGTTATCCTGTCTTCCGGATTGTTTATTGTTCGGTAAATTATACAGTCATCCGCGAATAATCTAATATTTAAACTTATTTTCTCAGGCAGGTCGTTGATAAATGCTATAAATAGTAAAGGTCCGAGAACACTGCCTTGTGCCACTCCTGATGTGACGTCTACTTCTTCCGATAATGTTTCCGAAACCCTAACCCTTTGCTTCAGATTATGTAGAAATTCACGGATCCACTCTACTACCCTTCTATCTACGCCAGTATTTGATATTTTCTGAATTAATAGAGTATGAGGTACTAAATCAAACGTTCTGAAAAATCTATGACGACTGCATCTATGCTCCGTCCCTTGTCTAACGTGTCTGCGATTCCATACCAACTATTCTTTTTGCGCCTTAATGTATGTTTTGTTAAGTGCTTGGATGTGTAGGTGTCCGGGATCCTTTCAAAAATGCTCGAGTATTTGTTTTCTCAAGTCAGTTGAACGTTATAAAACAATCAAACTTAACACACTTCGGAAAATTTGCAAAAACGGAACAACAACGATTTTTTGTTCGCGTCATTTTTAATACATGTTATGCGCATTAATCAACGTGTTTGTTACACAGGGATCTTTTCTTCACAATTTCTTCACATATCTCGTTTGTGAACACTTCCTTCTTTTAAGTTGTACGCTTTGGCACCTACGATCACTTTATTGTAATAAGCATGTGCTCAACCCATTAACGCCCAGCGATCTATCTATAGATCAGTTAGAATGACGATATATTTCTTACAAATAACTTCACTTCGAAAAATTTGGACTTATGATCTGTGTATTTTGAAGATTGATAGTTGAGTAGGTATTACTACATATGTTTGAAGTATGATTATTGATCCTAATAATAACAATAAAGTCTTCGTTAGACTTTGCGCAGAGTTGTATGTTTACGTGAAGTGAGTTAGTAAAACTTTTCATTTTAAGAGTTTTGGGTTTTTGCTAATACATGTTTCTCTTTGTTACTATACAAGACAGGACTATACTATTACTATACTATTCAGCGAAATGGAACCCGAGATATCACTTTCCAAAAACTTCGGATCTATTTGTAGATCGCTGGGCACTGCGCTTCGGGTATAGGGAACTCGAGGAACATTGTCGTTCGCAGCAGACGTACGTAGAAAAACGTCATACGGCGGTTTTGTGTCCATTGTTCCGATATAGTGTATGTTCTGTGTGAACATTTTCCGTGGAAACAAATATGAGAAGACCTCTTGCATTTGCATCCCTTTGCATTAGTAAGGTCACTTTTATTATTCACGATGACGGACGAAAAAGCTCCTGATGATGCTTTAGTTTATTCGACAAAATGATGTTCCAGGATCTCCAGAAGTACATTTTGTTGCTCAAAATGATGATGAACCATACACTTGTGTACTAGTCTTATGTATTACGGAATATACCATACACTTATGTATTACGGAATTGGTGGGACGGTCCCTTGCTTGTCTCCGGAGAGTAACTTAGTTTATTGCCCCCCCTCCACGTGGTTATACGCAGTTTGCAACTTTTTTTTTTTGAAATAACGTTTATTATACAACAGCTACATTCGATAAGTTACGTGTGCGCGGATTTACTTATTCAATTTTGAACTATTTGTTTTTCAGACTATTAGGAGAAAGAGAAAATAAAACGAAATAATTGATAGCGAACATACCTCTTACAAAAATCGGGCCCGGTGTACATAACACTAGGTGGTAAGAAAAAATCTAACACCCGCGACACTCAAAATGAACCAGAAAAACTGAAGGTTTTGACTCCATTGTAACTAACGGAGATGATCCTGTATTATGACATGTTGGAGTATATTTTATTAGAGTCAGTTTACTATGCGACTGCATCAAAGAATTGCCGAGATTGTACTTTCGATCCAGATGAACATATATCATTTCTTTTTCACTTCTGGAATTCTTAACTTTTATGCCTCATTTGAGCGGTTTGGAATTTTCGAACAGAATTTCTCGGTCAACGAAATGATCGTGAAATATTATGATCTCAATAGTAAAAAATAATTCATAAAAGGGAAGCTGATTAGATTCAGTTTCATGCCATGGGTTCCAGAGGATATTCCTAAAAAAAATTATTTGCATTGTGGAAGAGTCAGAACATACAAGTAATTGTGATGATAGCATGAAAGATTTAAACATGTTCGTCGAATTATGCGAACCCCACATCCTTGACATCACAAAGAAATGTGAATTTAGACGTGCGCTACGATGGAAAGGGCCATTATGTAGGAACAAGGAAGGGTCAAAGACGCAGCCAATTTCAAAACAGTCCGAGATTACTTCTGACATTCTGTCAAAATTCAATGTTATCGTGTCAAAAAATGTTTTGAACAAGACAACACCTTCTAGGAAAATATATCGTTTTCGACAGAAAGGGAAATGAAGTTTTATAATAATACAGTGCATTATTTATAACCAGTTTACTATAAAATAAGGAAGTTCTTAGTGTTGCTTGTCGTGTACTCAATGCATCAGAAATCTACCCAGCGATCTATTTATAGATCGGTTTATTATCAATAAACGAAATGTAAAAATGACTTTTTGTTTTTATTTTTATCATCGTACAACATACTATTACTAACTGTAGACATATTGTGGGAATTAAGGATAAAAAATAAATTGGTCCTGGGTTAAGATTTTCATAATTCTTGCTGATGTCAATCTATTCACTTTCCTCAGCGCCATTAACTTCTTATTGTATAGCAACTTCGCTTTCGCTCGTAATTGGTTAACTTAACTCCAGTGTCTTCCTGTGAAGTAATGTAACTCAAGAACAATTGTTTTTATTTTTAATTACTACTGATTAATAATTAGGTTATTACTAATTAATTAATCTGTAAAAATAATAAATTTATTGTAAAAAAGCAGTTGAAGACTGACTGTGAACTATCAAATGGAGCATACAACACGCTCATTTGTTCTCCGGAAGAAAACAAGCAAGGGACCATACCACCAATACCGATCGAGTGCTTAAAGGAAACAGAGAAAAAGCAGAGTCGGAATGATAAAAAGTTGATGTACACATCCGTGCTCAATAGAAAAGGTTGAGTACTGACAAAGAAATTACTATTATAAAATATAAGAAAAATTAAAAAGCATGCCTTATTGCAATTTTATATTTTAATCAATTATTGGAAATATAATAAAACATACGAGATTACATAACTTAAATAAAATTTAAGAAATATTTTACGGGAAAATAGAAACTCATTAACTTGTTTTATTTTTTTTTAAATTAACTATAGAAACAATGGTGCAGTAGAAAACTTTTAACTGCGAATTTTGGAATATTCAACCTGGTGATTTTTTTAAAATCTTTTGAAACGGAGCCATACAGAACAATTCCTGAACAAAATGTACCTTATAGGCAGGGAGTGTTTTTCCATAGCCGCCGAGTTCCTAGGGATTCCCCACCTCAACACTTCCCCCAAATATACAAAATTCTTGATCAGCCATTGGTCACGAACAATTTTCTTGAGAACTACACCACAAAACCATGTCATTTCAACACTAGATTCAAAATAAGAGACTTCGCTTCAGACTTTTTTTTCTAGACATGAAAATGCATGGGCATGTAATTCTCCAAGAGGATCGAGCACTTTATCCAAGAGTTTGTACATGACATCTACGGCTTCAAGCCTACCATCAATCTTGTTTTGCTTTCTGCTTTTAAGGACGCTCGCTTTCAGTTATTACTGCGCTACATCGACCCTAAAGAGTAAATAGTTAACTCCGTATCACATTTTGGTAGTTTGTGAGAGTGATTTCTTTTTAAAACAAAAACATTATTTTGGTTAAAATTATTTTCATCACTTGGCGCCTGGGGCATCTGCCCCCCTCCACATTGACGCCGCCCCCTTCATCTGGCACCAATACGTGTCACGCCGAACTCGGCCGTCAGGAAATAATTAAATTTCCATTCATTTCTGTTTCATATTAAGTTTAAACTGAAACAACTCTCTCTCATGTACACATTCAAAACGCGAAAAAAATTACCTCTTACACCCTCAAAAAGCTAACTCCCTAGCCAGCAACTTCATTGTAATATCGATGAATCCGGTCCTAATTTTTGAAGAATGTTGTAAATAGTGACATTTAAGTACTTCAGTGATAAAGTAAACTGATTAAACTTTCCTTTCCCAAAACACAAACTAAATTAATAGATTTTTTAAATTAATAAAATCATTTTTGTACCGTTTTATCAACTGAGTATAACTGCCTGAATACTGATGAGAAATGACATTAGAAATTTAACAATGACCACTACTTCGGGATGAAATCACTCAGACTATTTCCTGAAACCTCAAAAATGCCGTCAATCCACGAAATCCGTAACTCCTCTATGCGTCCCGTGCCTTACGACATTTCGCAGCATCCACTTCCTTTCCTCGAATCCACTCTACACCTCACCACCAAGTAACAGATCAACAGTATAATTTTGATTTTCCGCAGAAAAATCGAGTTTGATTAGTACCAGAATGGACGAGTTGGTCGTCTCCTCAGGTCATGGGACCCGAGGTATTCTCGTTTGTTTTTTGAGCGAGTGGCGTTCACAGAGACTCCGCAATCGAGTAATGAGGGCAGAAGCGCCCTAGTCCAGCAAGTGATCAATGTGCCGGTCGGTGCGAATATGACGGTTGGTAACTTACCGCAGAAGGCCGTGATTAGGAGCATTTCATTGTACTCATCATATGAGGAGTGTTTCCCTGAAACTTCTATTTTCAACATATATTTACAAGTTTTAAAAACTAAGTCACAACTGTTGAATTAAATATTTCCCCTCAGAGGTACATCAAAAATATTAACAGTATAAAAAAACTCAATTCTATACATTCTTTCGTATAGAATTCGTATTATCCAATTCTGGCTCACAAACACAGAAATTTCTTAAATTGATGCGAACCACACCGCCAGGTAACAGATTAATTATGTTACGTTGGATGAAAACGACCCAAAACAAAGTACTTCCTAAGAGAATCGCCTCATACGAGGTTGCCTCTATGAGACAACCTCAGAGGTCTTTCGGTCTCGCATGTTGAATGTTAATGGTAGACTGGGCCGGGGAGGCGAACGAGATGGCGCAGTCGGTAAGCGCTTGAGCACTCAAGGTCCCGAGTTCCAATCTCGGTCCAGTCTCCCATTTTCATTCAACGTAACATTATCAATCTGTTACCCGGCGGTGAGGTTCACCGCAATTTAAGAGATTTCTATAGGTCTTGAAAAGTAAAAGAAACTTATTTCAAAATAATAGATGCTAATTTAATAAAAAAATATGTCATTTCTGCTGGTCCCTGGTGACAAGTGTGAAATAATGATAGCCTTTCTTTGACATTGAATATAACAATGCAACTTTAATTTTTAGAGTTTTTAAAACATTATATTCTCATAAAATCCTAATTATTTTTTTTTAAATATTCATAATATACAAACATTATTTCCTTACACTCTAACCTTGCTAAGCTGCTCTTTTAGGACATTTTAGGTATTAAATGATTTCTGAGAGTGTGATTTATAACTTATTGCAATGATTTCCTACATACCCCAAAAACAACTAAGTAGACATTCGTCTTCAAATTCAATGTTTAGTTATTAAACATCATGCAATTCCTTATATTAAGACGCAATCAATCCAAAATAACCCTTGAATATGGATTATTCTCATGATACATATTAAAAAATTACCAAATATTTACAAAAATGTAAAGTGATGTAACATTTCTAGTTATGTTACTTTACAAAAATGTAAAGTTATGAAACTTGTTACATCTCTTAAATATAAAGCTCTTAAATATAAAATTGATGTAAATGCAAGAATAAATAAAAAGTACAGCTTTATATTTACTTTCTATTTATTCTTGCATTTACATCAATTAAACTCAATATTGAAAACAGAGAATTCCAATTTTTCAATAATTAGACCTGACGAATACTGAAAAAAACCAACAACAATAAGTCAAAACGTGGGAGTGTCGTAGATATTTTGTATCTCTGGACCAAAGAAGAGATACAAATTACAAAATATTTGTATAAATCCAAAATATTGTAAAATATTTAACTGTAGAACTAGCTACAAGTCTTCAACGATACAATTGTTAATGATTACATAAGTAACAATATAGGATTACTGTTAGTTGGTGTGTTTTTCTTTTTAGTAAGTAAATTCTAGTATGCAAGTTTTTTGTACTAGGTCTGAGTACAGGTAATTAATTTACCTCTGTAGGATTTTACTTTCTAAAATTTTCTGGTTGAATAAATAAATAAATGGTTAAGAACCATGGTATTTCTGCCACTACAATTCAAGAAATTACAATACTTCAATTATGCTAGTTATTTCTACAACTCTTAACAATACTTCTATGCATTTCTCACTCATTCAAAATTATATACATAAATATTCAAAATGTAACCCATGTAAATGTTTGCAAATGTAATGTAAATGCTTTAAGGTAGTACGATCAACCAGCCAAATGTTACAAAATACCATAGTTTCTTTTTTATGAAAGAAAAAATAATTAACTATTGTTGTTGAATAAAATTTTGACCTTTCGGGGACAACCTTCTCAAAGTTGTATAGTCTCTTATGCAATAGTCTCTGAAGGGACTATTTTTAAATAAATTCTTATTAAATTCTTATGCAATTCTCATTGATATTGGTATAAAAAAAACTATTGCATGTGTCAGAAATTTATAAGGATAAAACAGAACAAAATTTGCCTTGCCCTTCCAGACAATTAAGAATGTTATTCAACAAAACAGTTGCAAAACTAGATATTTCTGGCCATTTACCATTGTTAAACCATTATTCAAATACAGTGATTAAATTCAAATGGTATAATTCACAGTTTTTTAATACTCCATAATTCATTAATTTCTGTAATAATTATTATTTTTATATATACCGAATATTGTATGTTTCATAAATGATCACATACACTTGACTGACTACTCACTTATTAACATATTATTTTTACTTTATTTCATAATAAATGAATGGAAACACTCCCTTTATAGAAGATTACACACACATATCATGGAGTGTATAAAATAAACGTTATATTCTCCAACACTACACAAAAACCTCGGACTTCATTCAAAGGATAGGGAGGACCAGGGTAAGAAATTCAGGTACTTCCTTGAATTGTTTTGCAACTGTAAATTCGTGATGAGTATTATCTTGCTATGTAAGAAAAAAACTAAGAAAACAATATTTTCAAATTTGCCATAAAAAAAGTAAACATTAAATATTTGGTAACTCCATGACCCACTTAGAGATTTTTTATATATTGTAGTATTTGTAAATGTGAAATGTAGAATGCTATTGAAGCTTATCAACATGGAGTGATGGGAGGTAGGAGGTGGGGCTATTATTAATAGGTTTTATTTATTCTTGCATAATAGCTGAATTATGCAAGAATAGCTGCAATGAACAAACACATTGCTGGGGTTATCAACAACTTGATCCTTGTGGAGGTATTAATAGGAGTAGTTAGTTATAGGTAGAGTTATTGATACTAGGTTAGTTAGAGTTAGAGTTACTGATACAGTAGGAGGTGGATAGATGAAGAGTTCGCTTTCCAATTGTCACATTTATATAAACTGGGACAATAACGTGAAAAGCTACAATTTTTTTCTGGCCCGGCTGGAAGTTGAACCCAGAGTGACTTGATGGTGGTGAGCAAGCACACCATATCCTTTAGCCTCCGGAGGCACTCCTTAGAGATTCAACAATTATTTAAACACTGCGAAGAATCAAATGACGGTTGATAACAAAATTAAGAGTCTATTTTCTGAACAAAAAAGAAATTATTCTACTTCTCCTTTTACAGAAATAGTACCTATTGCTCTGTTAGCAGGACACTATCCATTGAAATAGCAAATTTACTTCCTACGACTCATAAATTCCCATCCAGTAGAGACACATCTCATACTGGAGGGATAAGTGAAACCAGGCAGAACTACATAAAGCAATAGTTAGATGACAGTATAAATTCGTAAAAGACGTACAATAGAAGAGGAAGAGTAGAAAATGGTTTATACCAATAAAATAGTGACTGGAAATACTGGGAATATAGAACACTACATAGTGCACATTGGTAAGAAAACAGATGTGATGTGCATGAGAGCTGTAGAACAAATATATGGAATTGCAGATTAAATGATAAGAAGAGAGCCAATTATATAGTGAAATTAATAAGGCAAGGAGAATATCACAAACAAGAGTCCAATTAATGAGAAACCAAGAGATTTTCAAAAATTTCTGTGAATATGTCTAAAAAATATGTGATATCAGAGACATATTAAATGGCAGATGGGAGAGAAGATATAGAACACAGTGATAGCTGATAGTACCCATCTCTCCTGGCGGAGATGGGCATCTCCAAAATTGAAAGTGGCAAAAAGGCACTATCCAAGAGAGGTGAAAAACAATTAAAAATGAATACAGGTTCCATGCAATGACTATTTTAATACACGAAACATTAAAAACTTCAGTGAGGTATGACTTTGGAAAGCAAAACACTTAGCATAGTGGATGGCAATGCACCACATTTGGTAAACAGAAGAAAAGGATGAGAGATTCTGTTGGTATGTAGAAGTATGAAGCATGTGATATAACAAAATTGTTTTAAACCCATATCTAGATTTTTAGTACATAGTGTAGACAGATGAAGTACAAGGAAACAGTTCAACAAGTTAACAAACACATTAAACTTTTCTTCAAACACAGCTCTGTAGTATGTTGCCACAAAACAAAACAATTCACTACTCCCAGTATCCTGTGAAGTCACATAGGTGAAAGAAAAAAGTGAAAGTTGAAATGAACTCGGTATGGTCAAAATCAGAGGAGCGAGATGGCTATTCATGAAGTGGTTCGTGCTCAGAGAGAATGAAAAAATTATCACATAATTTGGAAGCGACTATTACTTAATTCACTTTCATTCAAGTAAAAAACAGCAAATATGAATATGTGGATATAGTTAAATTACAAAACTAGAAGAGTTTACTCAACTGTAAACACATGCAACAAATAAGATGACTTTTTATAAAAAAACAAATATATTATCATCATTCAAGGTCCTGGAAACCTAAATGAGTGTTAAGTGATCAAATAAGTGACTGGAGTCTCTATTTATTTAGTTCATCTTTGAACAAAAATTCTTCTATCGAGTAGAAAGGGCAAGCCTGCATCCATTTTTCTAGGTGATTTTTGTTTTGTCTTGTTTGTCTTTCAGTTCTGGGGGCAGTGAATTGATGAAGTGACAAGGCTTCTTTTAAAAGAGAGCTAGATGAGGAGTTGGAAGTCTAAATCCATTTGCAGTTTTAGTTGCAAATAAGTACCCATATTTATTTTTTCAGGACCTTCAGAATTCACACATAAATTTACCTCCAAAACTACTGTAAAAATTCATAATTCTTGAAATGCACCTCTGCAAGAGTGTTTGTTGTTGCTTTATAAAGAAAATATTTTACTATATTTCTTTCTAAAATTCTTTGGTAATATAAAGAAAATAACACTCTTGACTGGAGAACCTACAAAGAAACAATATGATTCACCTTAATTTCAGCATGCACCAAAATGTATATTTGTACAACAGTTAACTGCTTCTACCATTGTAAATAAAATAAAACATAAGCATAGATACAATAAATCATTTTTGAAGATAAGTTGATAAATCTGCCACTCCAACGAATCATGAAAGGATTTTGAAATAATAAAAGTATAGTTGAACACAAAGCAAGGAATATTCAATGTCATGAATGTTAAAGTAATTTCATCAATAACTCGTTCAATATGAAAGACTTACTCAAGTGAAGCTACACAAGAAGAGATCAACAATCATAGAGAAACAGGGTATGATGCATCCTATTTTATAAAACAAAATAGAGAGACTAAAACAACAAATAGATAAAAGAACACATGTCCATACATTACTGACAATAACTCAAACAGAGAGGATCAATACTAACTACAATATAAAACACTCCAAAACAACACATAAATACAACATACAACTCAATAAAAATGTGGAGCTCAAAAATATTCTACATGGATCAATATCTACTCCTATGAAACAAACTTCAACTTCTCATTATGATTGTATTACGAACTGGCATATTAATAATAATATAGTATATACAGGAGTGCAGTTTTCATTAAGTCGTGGCATGGTTCTTATCATTTGATGCATTCATATGATGTGTAGCTTTTTGCAGGGTTTTTGACACAAGTATTCTTTTTTTAATGGAACTATTTAATTTTTTCAGTGCTTCTCTGAAGTCCAAGAAAAGATGAGATAAATACAAAAACATAACATTTATTAAATTTGAATTAATAACAGCACAGCAAATATTCAAACTATCCTAATATAATGAATTGAAAGAAGATGCTTCATGTTGGGGCAAAGCTTTCCAGCATTTCGATAATGAGTTCATTTCTTTTGTAGGCATAGTCAAATGTTGAAATTTTAGTAGCATTGCTAAGTATTATGCTGCTGCTGTTCATTCAAATGGAATAAATGATGAAATCTATTTAATTATTGGTTTCTTGGGCTTTAAAGTAGATATGAAAAACATTACTTAGTTCAATTTTTTATATCGAATTAAGTCCATCTCAGTAGCTACAAATCATTTGACGATTTCAAGTTATTAACCCTATTTCATAACTTATCTTGGTGAAAAACAAATTTCAATATCCTTGTAGCTTAGATATTTCAGGAAACTTTCATACTTATTAATATTATAAGTTAATAGAACTGAATGGAAGAGTTAAAGGGTTTGAAACAGTTTAGAGTAAAATTAGAAGTTTCCAAGTGTTCCATTACTCCATTAAAATACATCCAAATACTATCTTCCTAAACACTTTCATATTTATTATTATTATTATTATTATTATTAATAATAATAATATTTATAACAAGAAAATAACATTTTACAATATATAAATAGAAATACATATGATATAATTTATGTTCTATCCAGATGAAAGGTTACCAAGGATATCATTTATTTTCTAATTATGCTTGATTCCTACACGGAACAAAAGCAAACAATAAATTGAAAGGAAGAAAGAAGGTCAAGTCTGGGTCAAGATTTATTTTAAGCACTTCATTATTCTATGCTCACATAGGAACACGCAATTTTTTTTAAAAATATAACACTTAATAGTAGAAATATTCAACTGTTAAGTCTTGATACAATAAATCATAAAAATACTTGCAACAATACAATAATTTTAACCTCTCAGAACAAATTTTAGGAAGTTTCTCTTTTTTCGTCACCAGTCAATTGCAAATAAACTTTGTGGGTGAGAGGAGCTGACTGATCTTCATATTCAAGGGCTCATTCAATCATTATTAATCATCTGATATGGTCAATGGATGATCATCTCATCATAATTCTTTCAATGAGACACTTCAAAACATAATAGGTAAGAAATAAATTCTTAAATATTTATGTTTTGACACATTTAAATCAATTTGAACACATAATTCTCATTACATTACATTTAATCTATAATTTACAGAAAATAAAATTGTAAAGATTTCATTTTTCATAAATTATGAAAACATGAAATTATAAGAAAAAAGGAGCTAGTTCAGAAATTCAAATCAGCAATCACAAATCTGAGTCCCAAACCACGAAGATTCTTTTGTTTCTTTTCTCATATAGAGAACAAAAAATGTGAATAATTAAAAAATCGAGTTTCCATCCATTGCAACTATAACCCCCACATTGATTAATACACAAATTAGATGAAATTGAACACAATAACATAGTAAAAGAAATAAGTAGATAATACAATAAATTTCAATTGTTTGGTTTAAAATTAATACAGAAAAAATTCCTAAACTTGGAAATGGAAATAGATACATGCAATTAAGCAAGATATGATTAAGAGATTCTTGAACAAATTCTTTTAGCTTTACTGATTATTCTTTAATGATTACAAAATAAATTCTAGGCATACCACACACAAATTTTCAAATATTATTTGAAAATCCAACTGTAACCTACAAAAACTAAAACACTTCCAATACATAAATTTGCTCATTTCTATCAACAAAACAGCTTTCAATAACATCATTTAAGAAAATTGAATACACAAATACTGTTGAAATGAGTTATGAACATTCACATTTTATTCATTTCTCGGCTTAGATGCTACCCACACATAATATCAGTTTGAACAATATCCTGAAACAAAAAAACATTTAAATACATAAAAATCTATTTAATGAATATATATTAAAGTACATTTATTACAATGAATTTATTATTATGAAAAGATAATAACTTAATAAAAAACTTACAATTAATTAATTTCAAAATTTCACTTCTTAATTTTTTATGACAAATGAATATGAATTACAAAAAAATAACAAAACATTTCATTAAGGAAGCTTTATATAAAAAAATATAGTAAAAGTGTGGTAATTCACAAAACTAAAAAATTATAATTTTCTATTCTTAAACCATTCTCATCATTTATTCATACAATATTCAAGTACTTCAAGATAAATCAAAAAGATTCAAGATATACTCACTAAGTTTCTGGATTTCAGCAGACATTTCACTCACTTTGACACTGGTAAAGTGAATCACAGTTTGGCGTTGCACATACAAATTTGTATTCCAATTCAAGTTTCTTCACTTGCAGATAAGTGTCACTCAAAATATTTCACATAAATTATAAAACTTAATAATATTTCAATAATGTGCATAATGAATAAATCCAAAAATCTGACCAAGGAAAGCAAGTTAAATGAAATTTCACGACAACTGTCACACAAAAGACCCAAATTCAATGAAATCTTCAAGTTTAAGACAAAAACACTAGTTTTATTTTTTTTAATTACCCAAAATGTTTCATACTATACTTAAAATTTAATCTTCAGATCATGAATTAATGTTGATTTATTTATTTAAAATAATGAAACTAAAACTACACAAGCAAATGAGCATATGAAAAATAAAAATTAATATTTATCAAGAACTCTAATGATGTATCCCACATAAAAGACTTCTATGGAACATTCAAACAAATTAATTGTAAAAAAAACTGTTTCTCATTACATTCTTTCTCACTTTCAGTCAAATAATAGATTGTAATTATCAAGTTGTCACAAGAAATTGTAAACTTACTTGAGATTGTCCTCTGTAACCTATTCCATGAGGATTGCATGGTACTGGTTGATGTGGAGTCCACATCTGATGGTACGGTCCTAGAGCAGCAGCACTTTGATCACCAGTCTTTGATAACTCACTATACGCATTCTGATGGCGTTGTAATGGATGAGAAGCTTGTAATAACTGATTCAATGTAGGAGTGGGACCTGTTTGCTGAGAAATGCTTTGTCCCGAAAATAACTTTGATTGCATATTGGAAACATTACCACTAGGAGAAAATGAAGAAACTGTGTTCACAGGTCTTGATGAAACACTTGGTGCATTTGAAGTATGCAAACTATGTCGAGTTGGTCTCAAGTGGCTGAAAGGGTTTTGAGCTAAACCAGCGCTTTCCATGCCACTTGGCATATGACTTGGAATTCCTCTGTGATCAAGGTGGTAATTTGTTCTGGATAATCCCATGTTATACATCTGAATGTTAGGGGAACTCTCTGACAACTTACTGTTCTGATCACTCGGTAAGTTAGATTCTGAATTATTTTTGACAGATTTCCCATCACGATTTTTCTTATTATTTTCCGAAGTGGTATTTCCAGTGGTCTGCTCTTCACTGGAACTGTTGTGGGAAGAAACAACGGGGTTACTCTCTGAACGGTATTGACTCATATCCGTTTCGACACTATGTTGCCCAAAGGTTTTGGATTTTAAATGCGACTTGCTGTCACAAAATATCACTCCACGCGCACTTTCGCGACTATTATGAAATACAATGTCTTGTGGCTGTTCTCCGTGCACTTTTTCATACTTAGAATCACTTTGTTGCGCTTCTACTCGTGTTGCAGCCATGTTACACCTAATCACTTTTTACACACATTCCACTGCTCAATGTGCAGCTCTCGCCTCAATTTAGGAAAAAACCAACATTAAATTAGTCTAATTACCTTCATTTTAGACTCAAGTGTTTGACTCGGCTATCTAATAACGGCAACAAGAATTCGTAAAAATCGACTGTATATCAGCCATCACTCCGAAGAAAAACAATAAGAACTCTGAATGAGGTTACGGGAAAACAGGAATTAAATTCACCAACTATGACATGAAAATGAGATATCCACTATTAAAATCACAAACACTGTTAGCACATCATGAAATTTGGATACGGTGAAGCTTATCGACCCCGGCTTCGGATGTTGCCCAACACACCTTTGGATCCACTGGACCCCCACAATCGTGAGGAAGTCATCACTTATGTAAAATCATATTCGCTAACATTTAAAATAGTAGTGAGCACATTGTGAGAATGTTCAATGCACTATGAAACACTCAGGAAGGTGAATTTCTTGACTAAGATACACTATCGGACCCATCTAAACTCTAAACCACAATTAATCACACTTACTGGGCCAAAATTCTCTCGGGATCACACGAAGGCAAACGATTTGCAAGTTTAATAGTACATGCAGCGTCGTTTAAGTAATGATAATGCATTACATGACATCACCATTACTTCATAATAAGTGCCCGGTACGATCAAATATTTAAGGTACCAATTCTAGGTTATCTCGTATACTGACAGGTAGCCAGTGACCCGTTCCTTGACCCATCGACCCGTTCACCTAGAGCGCCTTCAGGCATTTAATACAATGAGATTCACATCTCAAGATTTGGTAAACGCCATGAAATAGTAACACAATGAAAGAAATAGTAACGATACATCGTATTCGGTATCGTAATAAACCATGTATTAAATTGGGACTTATACTAGCTACTTAAGAAACACACGATATAATAGGATACCAAATCGTGGAATGAAATGATAATATAACCGACTCATTCTCCTTATCTATTCTGAGAAAATTCACTTATAGTGTTCGAAGCCTTTGCCAAAACCTTGATTAATAAAATCCAGGAAATACTTTTTTAGCAAGGTCCATTATTAATGATCAAACTTTTGATTCAGGTTATTCATTATTAAAAAAAACAATACTGAAAAAAATTTTGAAACAAAATTTAAACGATTTTCCACTGAACGTAAGAAACATGCGGAATCGGAATCACTGAGAATTTAACTAACCGTAATATTACTCTGAAACACACAAATACTGGCATTTTAATGGGACTGTAAATAAGGATACACTGGTGTTGAAACGCTCCGTAACGTCATTCCAATAACGCTCTTTGGGAGAACGATTTCCAGAAAAAAATAATTTTAAAGTAATTCTGGACTTCACTTCAATATTTAACTATAATTTTTCCACGGTTGTGCTCCGCGAGATGGTTTACATAAGTTCTAGAATAAAATTAAATATTCTCATTCAAATTATGTCCAACGGTCCATAAAATCAGAAACACATCCTTCAGCAGCCATCAAAGAGAAAACTTTTCCTGGATTCGGAATATTTTTGTTCATGAAACATTTTAAAAAAATACAATTATAAATAGTAAAATTAAAAATTAAAGTAAAGTTGATTCTATAGATGAACAATTTAATCTCAATTAGTACAAAGATGTATGGTTTCGATCGAAAAAAGTATCGATTACTCCCGCATCGATTATTTTAGTCCCATTATCATAATTTTTATTATTAAAAAAAAATCCTTTTCCATTTTCGATGAATGAAGTACAATGAAATGAAAAGTAACAACTGAGAGAGAAAATTTCATAATGCTCTAATGATTCAAAATTAGAATAAAGTAAGAATAAATTATCACTACATGTAAAATAATGTGTAATGATACTGGCAAGAGAATGTTGGACATGACTAAACTACTAAAGTCCTGTCATAGGGTCAATCACCCGGAATTTGTTCTGCTCTCTCGCAAAGTTTTCAAAAAGTTCTAATTTTTTGGTTTTCGTTTTTATCGGGAAGAGAAGCTTGCTAACAAAAGATATCTCTTAGATTTGTTTCATCAAAATGAAAAGAATACATTTGTAAATATAATACAATTTACAAAAATTAAATGGGTAAAATTTACTACAATGTATTTGCTACTACGCACAGTGTTCATCCAGCAATTTATGAGATTTTACCACAAAGTTTGGTTGAAGTTCTTAACTTTTGCTCTATTTTTCTCGTGAGTACTAATAACAAATTTTATTTCACTCACCTTGAAAAAATTTTGGAAATTGGAAAAACTCAAAAATAATAAAATAATATTGTTTTATGCCCTCCTCGTAAACTAAGCTCCACTAAAGAAAAAACACAGTATTCAACAAAAAACAAACTAAATTTACAATTGCTGAGCTGACATCAGTAAAATAATTCGAAAGAAGTTCACATTGATGTCGAATAAATTTCCTCTCAAAGACAACTACGCCGAGAAAAAGCATCCACGCCAAAAATATTACAAATGAAATACCGTAGAATGTTTCAGTTTATTGGTGGTCGAGTTCTCTTTTCATTTGTATAGATAGTTGGAAACATTAAGTCTAGTCCCATTCATTATTTGTTGTTCATTTGGAAATCTTGTCAATTGTGTACTCCGCTGACTTAATACTTGTATTAGGGAAATCAAGGTGCCCACAGGTAATGTGGGGCGTCCTGACGCAATCTACGACATTAAAAATTTGTGGGGGGAGGGGAGTGTTCGAAGAATGGAGGTTTTTCGGAAGTTTAAAGTATTTAATAATTAAATAAAAATACATTTAAAAATAGCATGTAAAAATTAAAACAATAGACTAATTTTAAAAATTTAAGGATATTTTAACATGATGAATAATTTCAATTCATTTTCGAAACTGATGAATAAATTGTAAAAATTCATGCAGTGCAGAGATCTATTGACACCGCTGAAAAAGCAGACGCGACCGCGGAATTACGTCGAAGAGGTCGCCTCGTGTCTACCTTCTTTTTTTTATGGGGCTTTACGACTCATCGACATCGAGGTCATTAGAGCCCCAAAAACTTGTACAGGTAGGGAATATGCAGTTACGCACTAGGGAGAGTGTAACAGCGTCGCCTACAGGACCGGATATTCTGAAACTACGAAATGAACATTTCAATTAACACAGGATAGACAATTTGGAGCGATATTTTCCTGCTCAGGAGTGAGACGATATACAAGGAAAATTACCCTTCGCACGAACCGTTGCTGGTTGCTGCAAGCTGCAAGGGGACGAAGGAGTGTTTGGAGAAAGGTGTATTTGTGATATTTTAAAACTGACCAGAGGTTGTGCCTTTGTTTAACTCAAACATTTTTCCCTTCACTTGCTTCTCCCTCCTTCGTCACGTGGTCCGAAGGGAGCTACTTAAGGCGAAGCATCTTGCGGCTCGAGAGATTCACATTTGGCAGAGGGGTGAATCCATGCCCGATCAAGGCGATCGAGAGAGATACGGAGGTATCTCGCTGTGAGATATTCCGGATGAGTATTCTTATCAGAGACCAGTGGGTGACTTGGCCTAGACGGGTTGTGAGCAGCAACTCGGGGTCCTTGTGACCTTATCGTCAGATAAGAAGGGACCAGGTTCGCTTCGAGGAGGAGGCATGTCACGGCGCCGGGAAACGAGTTTCCTGTGGAAAGGGCACGTGTTTTGGTGGCTGCGGTCACCCCGAGGAGATCGCTTCGAGCGATAAGGTTCAATATGAACGATCTCTGGGTTATCAGATGAAATTCATTTTTGGTGAGTAAAATCTGTAAAATCCATTGTATGTTTACTTTGGTAACTCATTCATTTCTATTCCTCTACAATATGGTTATTCTTCCAGACCAGTCATATTTTGTATGTTTTTTTCCTCTCATCTTTACATTCACTTTTATTGATTAAATTTCAATTTTGTTAATTGAACTATTTTGCGTTTAAATCTCTCGAGAGAGTGTTGGTGGCAGCGAGGAACCGTATGAGTGGGAAGGAATAAAATTCAACTAACAAGCCGCCGAAAGCCCTCCCGTGGTGGTTTGTTTCAGAGAGTCAACATGACTCTCCCCGCGTGTGGGACACACCAAATGACTCAACCATACCCACTAAAAACCCTCCTGAATCACAACTCAAAACTCAAATATCAACATATCTGAAAACATTACATACATCATTAAAAAAGAAGAAAGAGGAAAATGAAAGATACCCTAGCGTCGGGATCGAAAAGAACAAGAGGTGACCAAGAAACGTCAGAAAAGAGAAAGGAAGGAGCCTAGCAGAATTAAGTGGAAGTAATGCCAGATTCAGCTCGGGGCCCCGTGTTTACCAAACACGTACTTACTAGATGTAAATCCCCTGGGGGATCGGGTCTATCAAATGACTGAAAGACTCATCGCATTTACGTGAACCAAGAAGTGACTGCGGATACCTGCCTCTCTATCTTGAAATGGTAAGAATATACTACAGATGGATAATCTAGAAAACGTGCTCAATTTTGTATCTCGTCTTTTTTCCCATGTTTCGTCGTTTGGGAGTCTATGTGGTTTTGTTATAGCGCTTAACCTGATTTATGTGGAATTAATCAATTTTTAATGTGTTGACAATAGTTTTTACGAAACAAACTTTGGACCTATATTGGTATGATTGTTCAATAGAATTGTTACATAAGACGAGTGAATAGAACTTTGCCCAAAAAACGTTCTTAAAATTTAAAAAATAATCCAAATAACTTAACTGATGTGCCATGCTAGTAGATCTTGTGGACTTTAGTCCGATAAAGCATCAAGCGTCACTGCATGAGGTTTAAGGAAATAACAGAGGTGAAATAAAAACGGTCTTTTCTCGAATTGTACGTTGATAGTGGCATCTTTAATATAAATTTTGTTCACGAACATATGCAGCCCGCACACCTATACTCGTTACAAATTATGCAACATTTTTCTTGGGGATTTTCCTGCTCTTGCTCCTTAAAATCGAGTGACAAATCTTCGAATTACCTTATGCTCTTTCTTTATACGAGGGGACATTATGTGGATGCTTATCCAGTAAAATAATCATATTAAACGAAAGAATCCTCTAAATCAGACTTTAGCACATATGTATCTCAATTTACACTGACCCAGAGAATTGACGGCGAAATTAATTCCTCGCTCCATAACTTCTTATGTTTTAAAATGTATCAGAGTAAATTTGGGCTGAGGAATCTCCTATGTTTTATCAAGACACTCCCTTACTAGGAGCTGTTTGTGTCACTCGCATCGCGCTGGGACACCCTTAAAGTGAAGAGAAAGGAAATTTTCGAGAGATATCACACTTCAAAATGTCGAAGACAGGTATCTGATCGAGTATTGCGGAGGTGACCAGGGTACTCTGGCGTTATTTATAGATAATAAAAGAGAGTATGTTGGGAAACGAAGGTTAAAATTCTGCAGATTATTTGGAGGGGTTTAGAAGTATTTTCCACTTTCTGTCCATTTTTTTTAAGGAATTTAAGTGATCCTGAAGCGAAGATTTTAAGTTGTTAACCGACACACCGGATTTGAATAGAACTGTATCGTCGGCGGATAAAGCAATATTATTGTGGTAATGAAATGGCAGGTCTGCTGTAAAGATATTAAAAAATGTTGGAGATAGAAGAGAACCTTGTGGGACACCTGCTTTGATGGGGTACGGGTTTGAATAAAACTCATTAATTTTAAAAGCAAAACGTTCTATCTGATAGGATTTTAAATGATGTTGACTAGATAAGTGCTGTTTCCAGTTGTCGAAATTTATAGATAAGACCTAAATGCCTGACACGGTCGAAGGCTTGAGATATATCGAGAAATACCGCTAGTATATGATGTCCTTTTTGGAAGGCTGAGAGAAGCTTAGTGTAAGTAGTTGGTGCGGTTTTATGTTTAGCTACGAAACCGAATTGTTATGGCGGAATTATTTTTGGTTTACTTATAAAATATTTTATATGTTAAAGAACGAGTTTCCCGCATATTTTTGTTAATATAAGTAGGAGACTAATAGGACGATAGCTTGACGTTTGAGTAGAATTTTTGTCCTGTTTCTGAATCGGTACCATTGTTGAAAGCTTCCACGACGTGGGAAAATGTCCCGTTCGTAATGTTGAATTAAAAATTTTATTTAAGAATGCTAGGGCTTTTCTAGATAAATGTTTAACATTATCAGAGTGACACTGTCATACCCTGGTGATTTAATTTTGGGTAATGATTTGATAATCCAAGATATTTCGGATGGAGAGACATACTTTATTGGATTTGGAACATCATAGTTTGGCGCAGAACAGTAGGAAGATACTTTTGATGAGTGTTAAGGATCGTTAGGATCGTTATCTACAAACGTAGAAGCAAAGTACTTAGCTAGTAATTATATTTTGTCTTTTTTGCGAATAACATTTAGTGTCATCTGATTGAAGTAGTGGAATATTTGTTTTGCAACAGAGTAATCTTTTCGATGCTTTCCATAGAGAGTTATTTCGCGTGGAAAAATTTGATGTATGCTTTTTGTGTAAGTTCTAGTTGTATGATTGAAGGGTAGTTCTTAACATTCGTGAAATGTGATTAAATTCAGACTTAAGGTTAGGAAGACGAAATTTATTCCATAACTTTGTTCTTTTTCTCTAGAAGATCTTTGACTGGGTAAGGGGGGTTTGTGTTCTTTCGGGGGAATGTAGAAGACGAAGGCGTTGCATTTATGACAGCCCTGACAAACGATGTGGAAAAATGAGCCACCACAACGATATTTGTAGAGTTTGTTAAACATTGAATAGATGGAAGTTCATCGTCTACGAACTTTTGGAATTCGTTCCATTTTGTTCTTGAAACGGATAACTGTGGTGTAGGGGATTTTTTAAAAAAAAATATTTCTAAAATCTCAATAGGAAAAGGGGTTGAGGTAGAGTAGAACTCCTAGGCTTGATGCCCATATTTGTACTCGTATAGTGTTTATTTTTATAGGACTAATTTCATTAATTGGGGACTGTTTTTAGATTGTGGGGGAATCCCTTTTAGGCCAGGGATTAAATTTGGTGCTTAAAATTACTTCTGCTTCGTTTGTGTAACATTTTTAAACTATACAATAACACAAACTTAATATGATAAATATTTGTGGTTAAAAGGTGAAAGTACTTATTGGTTGTACTAAAGTTTTCAAGTAATTTTTATAATTCTTAGAAGATGATTTTATGTGTCATATTCAAATATGAACAAAGAAATATACTTAAATTTAAATGTATTTTACAACTTGTGATTTATTATGAAGAAACAAAGATGAAATAAAATAAGTCTTGATTGATATTCGAATAAACACTCAATACCAATTCTTCATGAGGAACAATAACCTAAACAAAACGAAAGGTACTCTATATTAACGCTATTTTATATCCACTTGTAATTCTTGGAGTAGGGGATAGGAAAGAAAGGCGACATTGAAATGATACAATGACGGTTATGTGATCGGAACTTAGTTCATGAACACAGATGGTAAACAGAGGGAAAGTTAAATTAGATAGTGCAATATCGAGGATGTCAGGAATTGTTGATAGATCATACGGATAGTACGTCGACTCGGAGGAAGGAGAAATTTAAATTGTCTTATTTATATTTAGGAAATTGAGTAATTATGCTCCAGATAAAATTGATTTCGAGCATCCCCAACAGCAATGTTTACCGTGTGGATCGCCTAAGAGAAGTGCTGGTAAATTGGAAGGAAAGGGGTGCAAGAGAAATGTTAGGCGTCTGCTTGGGAGTTTGTAAGCAGTATTTCGGCCACGTCTTGCAATCAAGTTCGTTAGAGAAAAATCTAATGCTGGGAACGGTCAGCGGCAAGATACGACAGAGGATGCGTTGGATCGATACCATCAAAGTTGACGTGGGAATGAACTTAAAACCATTGACAGATGCGGTGCAAGAGCGGATATCATGGAGAGAGATAGCCCATAGAATCGCCAAGAGTCGGATACAACTGAATGGTTAACATAATCTTCATCAATGATTGGAAGATCTTGGTGAATCAACAGAGGAATTGCCGCTGCTACTGTTTCGATGCCAGGAGTGGGGGTTGATTAACTTGGAAATGCGGGATAGAGTTTTTTCACTAGAATTAAAACATCTGCTGTTACGTCACGTCGAAGGTATGAATATCCGTCAATGTTAAATAATAATTTCGAGGTGAGATGCGTTTCAGTAATGCACGCAATATCAATTGAGAGACTGGTAAGAAAAATAGCTAATTCCTACCGTTTGTTATGGATCCCATGGGAGTTCCAATTCAGTAATGACAAAGATTTTATGTGGGATACTTGCATTTATTGAGTAAAGTATTGTGAGCTATTTCACGGTGCGATTTTTAAGGAGGTGATTGAAAGTTGATACAGAAAAATTATGTCATGTACTCTTGGATTCTGCCTACAATTGTTGTAATAAGTGAGTGAAGAAAATTTGTGACATAATAAGAGATTGAGTTTAAGATGTAGTTTATGAAGGAGTAATTAGTATTGTGATTGTAGTTGGATTGAGGTAGAGGGCGTTCAGGGATTTCTAAGTTCTGTTGAGAAGTGTGATTTTCTGATGATAGCTGGGGCGCTGCAGCCACGTTGAAGTTAGGAATTTTGTACCTAAAAAACTGAAAATGATTTACGGCTCCAATTTTGTCTACTGCATCACTTACAGCATCATGTGACTCCAACCTATGGTTCATGCAATGCCAGACAACTATATCTGGGTACACTTTAAGCAATCTTTCATCAACAACTGAGTTTTTTTTTCATTGTGACGCTGGCACCGTTACTCACATATGAAATCAAGTTCTCTTTCAAGTAATCGTCAACAAATGTGTCGGGGAGTTATTCATCATTGTATGTGCTTGATTGGTATTAATACTTAAACGTAGCAAGCGTGTTCGAGTATGAATTCCCCACAAACTATAAAAGAGATAAGAAAAGGTAAAACTACATATACTATAGGAAATTATGTACATATAGATTCAATTTAAATGGCACATGTCATTTAATGTGCGCAGACTGAGAAAGAGAAACGTACATATTAAGGTACATGAAATAATATACATGATCATTCTGTCATAGGTCTCCTAGGAATGATTGAAACAGTTAAATGAGTTTAAAACAATTCCTGATAGGACATAAATCAATATAGATTACACACATGAAGTACATATATAAAGTCCTTGGATATCTGATTAAATCACTGAATAATTATACTTGGCTCCAATAATAATTCGGCGAGTAAATAATTCTGACGCCGAGTTGAACGTGGCACTGATTTTAAACGTTGCTGGTATACGTGGGCATTGAGAACCCGTACTAGAACGCGATGTCATTCCCGTGATGAAGAGCGGTAGAATGATGTCATGCGTAGTGAAGCGCGTAGTGAAGGTAGAATGATGTCACTCGTAGTGATATTCTAGTTTTTCAATCAAGAAGTCCCGTTGCTAGGTTCTGTCGCCAAGGTCTCCTTGTAATTATGGGTGTCACGTTCGTAGGAGTTGGCTTCGATGACTATTAGTTAATCTCACTATTTAGCGTGTCGCTACATCACACCCCGTGGTTGGAGAAAAAAACTTCCCTTGAAGAAAAAAACTGTAGTTCGTTGAGGAGAAAAAAAATTCATTCAAAAAAAATTGGTGTCTTGTGTCTTGTATGTAGTCGTTCTCAGCTTTCTGATGTCTTCTGCTGGAACTCGGTCACAGCGTAGCATTCTGGTCACCACCGGCAGAGTGGCGGAGTGGTGCTGGTTTTATTCTCGTTCGGCCGAGTCTGGCAGCGTCTGGTAGTATCTGACAGGATTTTCAACGGCTGACCTGATGTTCGATCATACTGTATTATCGTAGTGAACAGTATGTCATATAGGGGTCGTCAGTTTCCCAGTGAACAGCAGTATGTAGCATAGGGGTCATCAGTTCTCCAGTGAACAGCAGTATGCAGCATTTTTATTTGAAAAGGAAAAACATGCAATAAAACTTTGAGCAGTTGTTATTTTCATCTGAATTGTGGTTTGTTGTAGAGGAGTACACGGTTCCGGAGATGAGTTCAAGGTTTTTCGCCAAATAGTACAATCTTGCATTTTGCGTTGTAAAGATACGTGCCACCGTGAAAGTAGGTGTATCTAATACATTGCTTCGCAAGTTATAGTTTTGTTTGATTTCACAAATATCATGATTCATTGTCTTAATATGTCAAATGTCAACCATTGCATAATGAACAAAACAGTGCAAATATATATGAAATAAACATTGGAATATATGCGTGGAATCATGGTTTCATACAGATTTTAAGACAGTGATGTGTCAGAATTTGAATGAAGGAAGTGACTGAACTTGGTGCAGCTTGGTTGATCTTGGGCAGAAGAAATATAGAAATATTAAATACCATAAGGCATTCTGCTCCGATATTTTTGCATTGCAACAATCCTAAGTGACTGCAACAATGTTTCTATATCTTTCTTAATACGACAACTGATGTTAATATTCTAGTTCAAAATTAATTCTAGTCCAATTGTTGTACTGGATATAACACGCGTGTGGCTTTGAATATTTGTGCTCTTAGTGTTATGTTAAAAGTTTAATAGTACAAGAAATCCGGTTCTTTATTAAATTTCACTCGTCTGCCTGAACGGGTTATTATTCCAGATGGTTTAGAACCAGTGGACACGTCTTCTGTTTCTTCATGGCTTGTTCGTGAAGTGCTTACTTATAGTCTGTGGTGAAGTGTTTACTTTGTTTGGTTCCGCGGTGAAGAACGCAGGTTTAATTCTATCTGTGCTGACACGTAAGTTCTTATTATTAAAAAGTAAATCCATTGTTTTTATTGTCTGTGATCGAGACACTTTTTTAAATGTTCTGTTGTAAGGTGGGTTTCTTTAAAGATGATTTGCTTAGAAATACGTGCGTTACATTTTTCATTTCATTGTGTATGAATGATAGATTTTTTCTTTACCTGGGAGTGACCGGTTTGAGTTGTTGCATCTGATGCATGAGGTTTTGGACATAATTCAACGTAGGTTGGCTCTCATTTTTATTGTACCCGTGGAGTAGGTTGCTGGGTGTCTTTCCAAAAACTAATTCCGCTTTGGAAGCTTTTAGGTCTTCCCGGAAAGCTGTTCGGAAACCTAGCATGACTAATGGTTTCGTCCAAGCCGTGTCATGTGACATTAATGCATCTTGAAGTCGCCGATGCAAGCTCTCGATCATTCCGTTTGCTTGGGGGTGATAAACGCATGTTCTAAGGCGGTTGATCCCTAGTCGTTGGAGTAATTCTTTAAACAAGCATCCCTCGAATTGCGGACCTTGTTCGGTAATGAATTTCGAAGGAATTCCATAGCGTGTAGAAGGGCATCTCCTAATGTTTTAGCCGTAATATCCACTACTGGGATTACTTCCGCCCAACGAATGAAACGGTCTATGATTGTGACAGCGTATTTAAATCCTTCTGAGGAAGGAAGCGGTCTTACCATGTCCATGTGAAGTACGCCAAACCTTTCCTCTGTGGTTTGAACGTTGCAAGTGGAGTGACCGTATGCCGGCGTATTTTATTTCTCTGGCAAGATATGCATGCGTTTGTCAATGCTTTTATGTCATGGTTAAGACCGGGCCAAAAATATTTTGCTTTAATAAGCCGTTGTTTGCCATACATCCAGGATGTGATAAATCATGAATTTCTTCAAAGATGTTTCTTCTCAGAAGTTGGGTTATAACTGTTCGTCTCCTTGTCGCACCGTAAAATTAGGTTTGAATTTGGAATTACTTTTTCAGAGTACATATCTGGTCTTGATTCAAGTAATTCGTGGTGACTAGTGTCTTCCCTTTGAAGAAGGGCTAACTGGCTTGAGTCGTTTAGTAAGGTGATTACTACTATACATCATATTGTGTCGGCAACGATGTTGTCGCCGCTGACGTATTGGATATCTGTGGAAAACAGCGCAATAAATTGGAGTTGATTTAATTGCTGAGGCGGCAGTTTTTCGCATTTCTGTTTAAAAGCGTAAATGAGCGGTTTGTGATCTGTGAAAATCGTTATATTAAAACCTTCAAACCAGTATCTGAAGCGTTGCACGCTATCATAAATCGCAAGAAGTTCACGGTAGTACACCGGCATCTGTGTGTGCGTGGAATTTAATTTCTTGCCGAAGACAGACAGTGGTTGCCACTCGTCGTTTAAGTTCTGTTGTAAACATGATTCGATGTGCATCCGCGAATAACGACAGCTGGGCGTTGCTGCGGGGGTGGATCAGCGTGACGGCATCCGCGAGGTTTTCCTTGCAGTCGCGATACGCTTCCTGGAAAACATCGTTCCATGAGAACGGTTTGTTCCTGTTTTTCTTGCATCTATGAGGGCTGCTTGAGGTGCAGCAGCGTTCGGGATGAACCC
>NNCF01127036.1:221479-243261 GCA_002313205.1 Laupala kohalensis
AACGCTGGAAAAGCGAATCCAGATGTCACCTGTGTTCTTCCTCGTTAGAACTGTGAACTATAATGTCATCTATGTATACATAAACAAGGGGTAGTCCTTCTGTAACCCTGTCCTTAAATCTTTGAAAAGTTTGTGCACTACTTTTGAGTCCAAATAGCATTTGTAGGTATTCAAAAGATGCTATAGGGGTGACGATCGCAGTTTTTCGATTTCAGCTGGAATTACAGGGATTTGACTAGGTACGCTTTAAGTATGTCCATTTTTGAGAATATTTTAGAACCTGTCAGATTATCCGTACAGTCATGGAGATGTCTCATAGGGTAGGCGTCTGGCACTGTCCTATCATTTAACCTTCTGTAGTCTCCGCATGGGCGGTACGTTTCATCTTTCTTCTTGGCTAAGTGCAACGGCGATCCCCAAGGGCTGCGGGAGTGTCTTACTACACCGAACCGGACTAAAGTCTCACATTCTATTTTTCACATTTTCCAGTTTCTCTGGCGTTAATCTGCGGGGGCGGTATGTTATGAATGGATTCTGTCGGGGATATATAATGAACTGTAGCCAGCATAATTTCACTTTGAAATCCCGAGGATTTAATTAGTTTTGAAAATTTGTTAAAAAACGGCCGCAAAATTATTTTCGTGGATTTTAGCTATCTTAAAAGCTGCACATTAACACGAGTTTTATTTAGCTTGCGTTGCGATTCCAGTGGTTTGATCGATTAATTCCCCGGTTTTGCAATTTAACAGTAATCCGTAGTGCGCTAAAAATCCGTACCTAATATTGGATCTTTGACCTCGGCTACTATGAATCGCCAGGGGTAATCTCGTCTGAGTGTCAAATTTAAATTTAAATTTGCTGTTCCGAACGTTTTGATATTAGTTGAATTTGCAGCGCTTAGAGTAAGTCCTGTTGAATTCGCAGCATTTAGAGTAAGTCACTGTGTAGCGTGTCGATACAAATGCATTATTTTTTAAATAACTCAGTAAACTGTCTACAACGACTTGAGCTGTTTGACAGCTAAGTTCGATACAGGCTAAGGAATAAAAATGGGGCGAATTCTCTTCGCGTTCACATATTAAATTGGATTTTGAGAATAAAGCAGTTGACTGGTCTACAAAAATAGAAATTTTTCCCAAAAATTTGTAAAATGTTATAATTTTTTATTTCGCAAAAAATACTATCAATAATGTCGGTAGCCATTTTCCTATAATATAGCCCGACTCTACTATCAATACCGTTCATTGTTTGCAGTTCCAAGAGATAGAAATGTTCTGAGTAAATTCTATCGTCCTTAGCTAAATAATTAAGAGTATTTTTTGTCTCAAGGTATGAGGAATTCATAGCATCACTCTCTTTATCAATGATTTTAAAATTACAAACTTCAACAATTTTCTTGGTTGCTTGGTGACCAGAAGATATTTTGTGGACAAAAATACTTTTGGTAATGTCCTTCCAGCAAGAGGACACTTATTTGGTTAATGAACTTCCATATTTGGAAAGCGCTTTGTCTTAAATTACAAATTTATAGTAACCTTTCATAGTAAGGTTCATTTCCCAAAACCGTATTACGTGGATTAGCATTCTTCATTTTAATTATACGTTATGTATCGTTATGTATCGTCACTGTTAGTAGACTAAGTGAAAACTTACACATGTTTTAAAAGTTCATTGGTCATGTATAAAGTGACTTGTCAACAGTCAGTGACATATCGTATTTCTTGTTCTTAATCTGTCAGTGGCCATTAACAGCTTGCACAGTTCTGGAACCTCTCAAGGTCCAACAAAAATGACGTTTATGAAATCACATTTTTATGTCAGTAAAAATTCTTTCTTGCTGTAAAATCTGTTGTTTAACGATATGATATGATTTCATGGGAGTTTTAGATATCTTCTGGGCCCTTCCGTGCGAGGATCCTAAATTTCGTTGGGGAGGATACGAACGCCCTACAATTTTGATTTCGAAGATAGGGCTTGGTTCTATTTAGAACTCAAGACAGAAGCTGTTTAATGATTTAAGAACTTCTTTATGGACAAGTTGGGGAAAAAATGTTAGGTCAACTCCCAAGAACATTCATCTTCTTTCGTCCCCTAAAGTTTTTATTCTGTACTTTTTAGAACACGCAAATTGATATAGAATTGCACTACTTTGCACGCTTTTTTATAGTTTTAGCATATTCCCTCTTCATGAAGAAGTTTAGCATAAATGTTAATCGTCTCAAATCTTTGTAAATTTGAATGAAGATAATACAATGGACACTTTCTGGGAATTGAAGTTTTTCCTTCCCGAGGATGATAGCCGTACATACCAGAAGAAACTAGTTTTAAGCGTTCGTGGAGCATTATTGCTGTTGATTTTTGTTTCGCGGAGCTCTTTGTAGGATTATTTTTGTTGTATTTGAAAATACGTTCTCTATCGCATCTTTAAAGGTAAATTCTCAAATATAGAACAATTAAAATCTACCGCGTGTAATCGACGTTAAGTCTCATAAAAAATGTATCTATAGAATAATCTACCCGGATGAAATCTTTAAACTGCTATTGAGTTTATGAACCAATGCTTTTTAAACAAGTAATTAAATCTGTTGTAAAATTTAAGAGTGTTTACATTATTAATCCTCAAAAATTTACTTCATGTTATAAAATCCAGAGCTTCACAAAATATATCTACTCAGATAACTTGAGTTAAATACAAACTTTATAGTTATACAAGAAAATCTTTAATAAAAGGCACAGAACTTGACAAGACTTTTAAAGTTTGGTCCACTCTTTCACGATGCATCGCTATTTGTTGAGAACTGTTTTAGAATGCCTTTTCTTAACTCCAGGAACGACTGAATGTGTTCCGGAAGCGAACGACATTTCTTTGCTCGATGCGTTCAATCAGTTAATCATTTTAAGTTAAAATCCACTCTCTTTGAGAAAAAAATCGAAGAGAATGTATTCGGACCGCCAGGCAAAGTGGCTTCCATCTGGCGGCGAAGACTAAACAAACGTCCGGGCAAGCTCAAGGTCATGTATCTATGACCTTGGGCAAGGTGATAGTACCGCGCGCTCTCTCGTACATGGATGTGAGTGAGAACGTGAATATACTTCGTAATATTTTCGGAGAATTCCGAGATCTAATATCTCAGCCCTTGACAACGCTGATCCCTCCATCATAGAACAGGTGTTTTCGTTGAAGATTTGGAATTCGGATCGCCGCACTGTAAAGTATTTGCCCTCGAAACGCGGACTAAATTATTTTTCAATGTACAAATAATTACTTTTTATCATATGTATTGGCAAAAACTGTATTTATTATTGCAAGTTAGAGTATATTGACATTTTTTCATAGAAGTTTTTTTAATTTATACAAAAATTATAAATTTCAACTTTGAAAAATTATTTTCAATTTTAATATACTAAAAATGATATACAATGATTTAACTAAAGTATAGAAGAGAAAAGTTATAGTTGCTGTATTTATGTTATTTATACATTGCTGTGTTTATGTTATTTATATATTCTTCTTTCTCTTAAGCCTTTTCCCACTTGGTGTGGGGTCGGCGAATGGGGATGGATATGCTGCTTCGTTTGGATTTGGCTGGGGAATACTCATGGCGCCGGATGCCCTTCCTGACGCGCCTCCCCTGAAGCGGGGATTGTGAAATGAAATGGGTGTGAATGATTATGAGTGAATGTTGTGGTGAAATGATGTTATTTATATATTACAATATGTTAATCTAGGAGTTTATCAGATCTTTCGGAACTCAGAACATCGTAATTTTTTTTCTATGTATTTCTTATAGATTCTATTCAGACAAAGGTGAATTTCTTCGTGGTCACGAAAACTATTATCGCGTATAAGGAAAAAATGGTCGATGATAATGATGAATTTCAAAACTTATGCCTGGGAATGGTTGCACAACGACCAAAGACAAAAACAATTCTGCTCTCTTTGCATAGAATTCAAATATTATTTAAAACGTTTACTTCAGGAAAAAGAATTTCACTTAATAACCAAATTTCTCAATTTATTTCAAAGCACTTAAAAAGTTACTTGTCACGTAGGAAGTGCACTGCGGTATATGTATACTTTACGGTCGCTTTCCTCTCAATAATACTACTAACATCCTCTTGCGGACATTACGTCGAGTAGGGGGTCTACGCCGACTTCGAGCCCGAAACCGCAAGTCACCACATGAGTGAAGAGCCCACATTCGTTGGCGTACGGCTTGCATACTGCGGTTTTGCTGTGATGCAGGTTACGTTTCGCTGGTGTTCGGCTTGTGTTTTGCTGTAAGGCGGATGTACGGATTGTGTTTTGTGGTTTTGCTATTGCGTTGTAGGATAAACAAAATGCGATAAGAGTGCAGGTGGTGTAAAGTCAGAGAAAAAAGGAAGTGGGGCAATGGAGGTGGTATATGAGACGTATAAGAGCGCTACGCAGAAACTAACTTCACTTGCGACGAACACCAATCGATGTAGATGATGACGATCTATCTCCTACGACGATCTAAAGCACACTGAGACCTATGGATGAACTAATGGTGTATAACATAAACCCTCCACCCTAGTCGAGCGTTCCATTATACCCCCCTCCCCCTGTCCGCCATGATGAAAACAAGTCAAAACACGCTCACAAAGGTTCTAAGGTATTGCATGAGATTGAATAACATTGCAAAAACAAGTCTAAACAATCTCTTTCCAAGGTCATGCGTGACGTCATATTCCTCTCTCCACTATAAGGAAGAAACAAGTCTGAACATGATCACAAAGGTTCTCTCTGCGGTATTACGCAATTTTTTTTCCAAAAATCAGTAAAACAAATCTGAACAATTTTTTACAATATGATAATGTGATTCAGACGGTGGGTGTGTAGGCTTCATCATCCGTCATGAGTCACAATTTTACTTGAGACTCTAGGGTTCGAGTCCCTATTCAGGTTAGATTTTTTATGTGTAGGATGAGATGTAACATACCTGAATAGGATGCATCCAGGAATGAATGAATGAATAAAATTTTATTTCAAAAAATTAAATAATATTTTTATTTCAATCAAAAAAAAATTTTTTTCATTCTACATAGGTTACAGGAAAATGTTAGTTAAGATAATGAAGTGTTACAACATCTTGATTATGTTGAGAATCAGTAACATTGATAAATTTTGCATTCTCACAGTTAAACGCTTCTTCTTCATGCATGGAACGGGATAAACTTTGTTCTCTTAATTTTCTCAATTGTAAATGGAGGAGTTCTCGAAACGTATGTTCAAAACTTTGAAATCTTTCATCAAAATAGATTTTATTGATAGCATCTGTTTTATCATGCGATCTTCCTAGATGTAGTATATTATTTCCGAAAGAAAAATGTCCCTTCTTGGTGACTTGAATGTGATTATCAACTTCTTCCCCTTTTTCTTTGAGGACACGTTCTAAATACTCTCTATTCACTGCATCATGGGCACGTAGAGGAAAATTTACAGATTGTATTCCACGATCTTTTGCATCAAACGATTCGTCTTCAGAAGAAGAAGATAAGCAACGATCCTCGAGCGAAACAACACGCTGTGCAATTTCTTCAAGACCGGCAAGACGAAGTTTCAACTGCTTGATTTTTTCGTAGAGTTGTTTATTTTTTTGTCCTTTGGCATCAATATGCTTTGCTAGCTTGATGACGTTTGTTAATACACTCAAACCGATTATGCAATATCACAATGAACTCAATATGTAGTGTATTAATATGCTGTTCCACAGTTACAAAGGAACAGAGGAAACAAAATACATAGTGGCAAATTTTCGCTTTCAGCATCATCATGAACACTAGAAAGCACGTTTTTTCTTTCTTCCAACTCTTTTCACACATCGCACAATGCCCACGCAAAGAGGCTAGTTCTTCCTTTAAAGCATCGTCTCGTTTAAGAACATCTTTAGAGGAGACTGCGAACGATATGTGATTCGATTGTGTTTTTCCTGCGTCAGACTTCTTAAATACGCTTATCAATAAAGTCTTTCATAGATGTTTGCGCGGTGCAAGCCATGTTGCAACTGCTATGATGTATGGATGAATATAGGGTTTTAGTCTCTTTTTTCTCTTAAAAAAACATCTGATCACGTGTATTATTTTGTATAGATAACAATATAATCTATATAAACCCGTTCGCAGCAGGAGCATTGTTCAGCAGAAGCAGAGAGACGTATACAGATTTTATCTCTTTTCTCTTAACGTTCTGTCATGGAAAACACGTCAACAGTAAAAGATTCCAGAGACGCGCGGTTCTGGGAAACTATGAATTTTGAAGTAACACAAAAAAAGTATCTTTTGCATTATGTGTACGTAGATTATTATTTTTGTATGAATGATAGTGAGACTTCATTGCATTGTATTTCTTTTTTTGCTTTCATATTTTTTGTCCTCCTTTTTATAGACATGTATTCGTCGACATGCAAGGTTTTGTGATAAACGAACTATTTTGTTTTCAAATGCATCACGATTTTGAGTAACGATGGCGATGGCGGAGTCCACAAACCATTTTGTCCACATAAAATATGTCCACAAACCATTTTGAAGTTTCCAACCAGTTGGACGCGCGGAATGCTAAGGAAAGAATACCAGCGTAATGGTTGAAAGACAATCATCATAAACTGAAATTGATAAATAATAGAGACTGCATCTCACATCGCTGTTTCAAGGAGATATTGAGAGAGAAAATAAATTAAGGTGCATTGATAAAGGTCAAAGGAGTAAAAAATGAAGTGTTTACAACCCTTTATTCCTAGCGATGCGGTAATTGAAAATTTAGAAAATTATGACTTTCAGAATGCGTCGGTCAATTTGAACAAACCAAAAAGTGGGAAAACTATACGGATATGGAAATAAGTGAACGCAACGTGTTGTCTATGCTCTATTGGATGCTGGAATGTAATGCATCAGCATACATTGAATCTATAAAGAAAAATATATAATCATAGAAAAAAGCAATAAAATAATGTAAAAATGTCATTTTAATCAATAAAAAGTGTTTAAAAAATTTTATTTCTGTTTTCTTTCCTTCCTTCCTTCCTTCCTTCAAGCCTTCCTTCCTACATCACCAGGGAAAAGGATGTGGAATAGGAGAGGTGTGGAGGAGAAGAAAAAAATACGTCGCTTGTTTTTATATCTTTTTTTAGTTGATTACACATGAAGAATTGAATTCACCATGTTTCTTTTTTGTGACAACCGCACGTAAATCATACATACCTCTTTTCTTATGCGTTTATCCCTCCACTCCATTCTCATTTCATATGTGTGTATGACAACATCCTGTAGTCTATAGTTATGCAAAATAAATCGTGGGCTATTCATATTCACAACGATTGATAAAGTATGTAACCCATCTAACCACCGTTTGTGTTGGATACTCTTGACAATGATGCGATGATGGTGAGATAGGAAATGTCACAGCTTCCACCCTATCACATCGCGAGACATCGAGATTGCATCGCGACATATAATAGATCTTTCAATAGAAAGATAAGAGGGCAAACATAAAACGTTTGCATGCAACGGCTGCTGCTCATTTTGTCCCTGAATCCACACTTTATAGGCGAGAGTGCTAAACACCAATGCATTTACTATTTCACAACAATAGCCACCGTGTACAACAATGATAGTGGGTTGACTCACATCTAAATTGAGCACATCATATGTTTCACAATTGATAAACGGCGTCACATGTTCGCTTTTAACATGCGATTGAAACGTTCCACTACACATGTAGAGTAGATGGAGTAATGGTGAATGTCTTGACTCTTCAACCACGATGTCATGATGCTATTATAAAATTCCGTACCCCCATCCGTCTGGAGAAGTGTCGGGGTTCGTTTGGAAGAGGAGAGGATGTGTTGAAAAGCCTTCTTGACGGCCGCTTTCGTCTTGCGCTTCACCGGCTCTGCCTTCGCGAATTTGAAATAGATATCAATCACCGTCAAAATGTAGCGCGTATCTATATTACTTCCGGCATATGGCTGAATATCCACTAAATCTGCCTGCCAAAGATTGTCGAGTCCTTCGGTGAGTACACGGCGTCTGAGATAACGTTTACATGCTGGAGTATGAAGTTCTCTCGCAATACCATAACGCAGTGTCATGTGATTACATCGTATGCGCGTCCGTCTTCTTTGACGTCATCTGTTTCTGCTTGTTTTTATTCTTCTTCTCTCTCATTATATGAGTCCTGCGTTACGGAGTTCGTTTACTATTTCGATAATTTCACCGCTATGTCCACCGTGTCCCGCTGCTTGAGAGGAGCGTAAAAGACGTAAGCGTTCGACGAGCGTATTCGGATTACGCCAATAGGTGTAGCCCGGAGGTTTACAAAACGAAGACCGCATCTATTCTTGGATGCTGATGCATTCGCTCGAGTAACACGACTCGACAACGCTCTCTTGGGAGTCTTCGATTGCAACAATGACTTAATGATTTTATACTTTTTGGAACGTGTAAAATACATACGCGATCCGGCATTGTATTTCTTTTTGTGCACTCGTTTCCTCTAAAAGATGTTTATAGTGTGCCTCATCCATCGCTGTCGCGTGATGCAAATCGAAAAGAGGAGTTACAAAAGTCCGTTTGTCGGTGTTTATGTTTCCTCATTCATCGTGGATGTTCCGTCTGCGTTGAGTGTCATACGCATATTTCCGAGATACATCTCACCATCCACAACATAGGGACCATAGGTGGCATCTGTTTTGCTTGTATCGGATGCCTCCATACTTCATATCACGGTAAATTCCGAGCGAGATGCTTATCCTCTCCTTCTCTTTTTCTTCTTTAAAGAAACGATCAACCATGGTCTCTTTATAGGTGTGGAGGATGAGGCATGGAATGCAGATAAAGTAGGGATGACATCGAGAGAAATGTTTTTTATTTTCTAATCGTTTGCTCACAATCACATCCATCGCTTTTGTTACGGGCTCTTTCACATAGATATCCAACATTCGACTACGATCGGATGCCATCGTCGGGAGCGCATTCATTTTCGCACGAATGTTGTCGCGTACAGGTTCAATGTCCTCTTGCAGGCGAGAGGCAGGAGAATTGGAGATGAAGACAGAAGTCGATGACGTTTTTTCTTTTTTTCCATCTTGTTTCTCTTCTTGTTTCCAGTTGACAGCATCCAGTTTTGCGCGAATGTATTCTTTACCACGAATCAAAATTTTCACCGTAACAGCAGGATTGTCATTCTGTGTCGCTCCGCGTTTCATCGGCGTGTTTTGCTTCCTCTTCGTCTTCTTTTGTGCATGTCGTCCATTTTGCTTTCGCTTTCATGATAGCGGTGACACCCAGTGCCGCAGCGGGTTCCCCGAGGCTCGCGTCCTTTCCCTAACACGTTCCCAGGCACGTCTCGCGAGCTCCTCGTCTGCCTTTTCTCGTTATATACCCTCCTTGTTGTGATGATATGTAATATCGTGAACGCGACATGCACGATCGAGCTTATTGATGCCCTGATCACCTCGCGCTGAACTCTGCATCAATTTTGTTCCCGGCCCGCAAATCTGATAATCCGGAAAATGGAGTTCAATGGGTACTGCATTGATACCGCGATTGATGAGTCCACCGACCTTTCTTGGGCACCGCTCTACGTCCTGAAAAAACAGATGCCATGTCATGTCTCTTCATACAAATCATGACGTCACAACACTGTCGTAGTTTATCATATCATACTTATATAGACGAGGAATAAGAAAGCTATCGAAACCCTTGCGATAACGACCATCATGCATGCTTCGTGTTTTATCGATGACGAGAAAAGTGTGGGGTTGTCGCCAAACATCGGCGCACGTGTGCTTAAAATCACAAAAAGAGGAAAAGTATGTGCAGACATGCTCTCTGTAAATAAAATCGAGGTTGTCGTCTTGTCGAAAAGTGATGACGAGGTTTGCATTATCACGAATAAGCTGTTTCGTGATTTTCGAGAAAGTTTGACACAAGTACAACACATCGTTTTCTGTATGGCGACCGGCGGCAAAATAGACTTTAATGCAAGCTTGTTGCTGTGTCGCAATATTATCACACACCAGGATACTCTGGGGGATGGCTTGCGTCGGTGGAATCACCTCCTGGTATTGTGAAAACACATCCAATCCACGTATCCCGTCTGTGACGTGTTTTCGATAATGATACATCGGTTGATCACGTGTCGTGGTGTAGAGATAAATATGACAAAACTTTAGAAACCGTTTTGCGAGGTCAAGTGTGAGAAAAGTTTGTTTACCCACCTCCGGATGGATCGACAAGAAGGGCACGTACTGTGTCGGGTAAGAGAGGTCCGTTTCGACCCACTGCTTTTTCTCCATCACCTCTCTTCGTCACCAAGAGCTGAATGACGTTGCGAATGGGAAGCGTGGAAGATTGTTCTACCACCTCCATCGTGTGAATACTGCTCATGGAGCGGACTGCGTTCTCTCATAAATAGATAGGTTAAACGGTGGGATATGTGAGTCATCGATAGATCACGCAGCATCTTGGATCTAATTGGACGCAATATAAACGTCGCCATAAAACGTCAAGGAGTAAGAGGACATTATTACTTTGCCAAGAAACGTGTCACGAATCTCGCGGAGCCGGAAGACGAGGACGATAGAGCTACGAAAGCCTATGTACACGAGGCGAAGAAAAGGGGGTGCGTAAAGAGACTAGACTTTATGGATAGAGAAATCAATCGTCTCAACATTCAACTGACGTCTGAATTGGAGAATAAAGTGTCGCAAGACTATGTGCACGACGTAGTGGAAAAAAGAGAGAGCGGAAACAGGGTGAAGATGATGCGATGACACAGCCTGAATACACTCAAAGAAGAGATGACGAAAAAGTTTGATGAATTTTATGGAAGAGTATTCAAACTGGAATTTCTATATAATTTTTTTACCGACACGCAATATACACAAGTCTTTTCAATCGCCTTTACGCATTCATCCGTGCGAGTTCCAGCACATATGGATGATATGTGGTCACTCTATGCAGGATGGTGTGTCTTTCGAGACCATTGCAGTGGTCTATGGCAAGTGTTGCGCTATAGTCTCGAGGGTGAGGTGATGCAGAGTTACGTCTTAAACGCATATGGGGCTACTTTCCGTAGACAAAAAGTTTACCGTGACCGACGAATAGCTGTATGATTTCAAATTTCAAGGAAGTGGGGAAAGGAAGTTCAAAAAACAACGAAACTAGTATAATTTATATGTAGATATCGAATTGCTTACGGAATGGATAAATCGCCGTATAAAATAAGTCCCTTGTTCAACCCTCATATCCTCTATCCACCCACTCTTATAAAAGAAGGACATTGTGATCACATAGTTCAGTTCTCGTGCACAGCGCTACGTGTACTGATTGAATAGAAGAAGAAGAAGAATGACGCAACGTCGACGTCAAAAGACGAAGCGTATAGGCGGATTCGTCCCGCTGTTACCCATCATAGGCGCCTTAGGTGCACTAGGGTCATTGGCGGGAGGTGCTTCCGCCATCGCCAACGCTGTAACACAAAGACAAATAGAAGTAAAATCGAAGAGATGCTCCGTCATAATAAGGTTAAGGAACGCAAGGGACTGAAAAAGACGTTTGAGACGTCAACGAAAAAGAGGTAAGGAATTCTGCGGTGATGGAGAGGAGAAGACGAAGAAGAATAGACAGTGTAGGAGGAGAAGGGGGAGAATTAAAAAAAAACTTTTTGTAAGGGGATTCCGCAGCATGAGGAAATGCTACGCCATGCTCATGCATTGCGGATCCCCTTTTTCAATGGTATCTAGATGCGAAATACATTACCACATCAGAAGAAAAGACGTGAATCGGGTGTGATCATTCTAGACGGGTCTGGAATACATTTTGTGGAATACACGCTACATCCATCACGTTTTTGCTACTTTGACTCCTTCGGATTACCCACTCCACCCGAGTTTCGTATGTATGTGGGGAAGTAGCAGCATCCTGTCACATACAATCGAACTCAGGTGCAAGATTTCAATACCGAAAATTGTAGACATCTCTGTCCTCAATTCCTATATTACGATTGGAAAAAGGGGAAATGTCGTAGAACATAGGGATGAGTTTAATGCTAATCATCGCCACTATTGCTCCTATGCTCTCTGTGCACTATACACCACCTACCGTATTAAAGAGTGACTATGAACTCTCGCTCCTCAGTTTACAAACGCAGAATACGGTGTGTAACGTGCTCGGCTGCTGTAATCGATTAGGTTACGGCGTGCCTCCAGAAGATGGAAATGTCCTCATCCACATCTTCACGATCCCTGTCGACACATTTACGATTGATGATATCGAGTAGTATCACGTCAATTTTTCCCACAATTTCCAGATAAAAAGCACGTCTTCCGGACTAAGTTTATTAAGATTTTAATGCACCAAAAATATTTAATTTAAATTTTATTGTTCTTATTGGCTGATCTTCAAAAAAATTGACCAATAAAAATTGCCTAAATTCGACCTTATTACCAAAATTCTTTATAAAAAAAAGAAATATCAAATTAAATGTTATCGTTGGCATTGCATTTCATTGACCATTGCTTCGTAATTAGGAGAGTATGATGATATTCCTGCTCGTAAGCAATCATCAAGATGTTTACTTGTAAGTCGAGTTCTGTACTTTGATTTTATGATATTCATTGTTGACAACAATGATTCACACAAGTATGTAGAACCGAAAAACGTTTTAAATTTGTATGCTGCTTTTTTCAAGAAAAGAAATATGTTTATGTCAAATATATTCCAGAATTCTTCATCTGATACATTAGATTTCAGGAAAATGTCGTTTTGAAGGTCCAAAATTTCTAGCTGCAGTTCTTCTGTCCTTACTTGAATAAGTTCAGCAATATATGCTGCTATTTCGGTTACGTTTACTTGGTAAGTAAATGGATTGATAAGATCAGGATCAGAATTTTCTTATAAAGCCTTGAAAAGACGGTGTTGCAAAGGCGCTGCTCGAATAGAGTTGACAATTTTTGTGACTATTTTTATTACACGTCCGAAGGGTAGTATTTTACCACTCAAAACTTCCTGGTGGATAATACAGTGATACAACAAACAAATTGGGAATGATTTATCATTCTTGCAGAGAGCAACAAATCCATTGATATTACCAACCATTGCTGGAGCTCCATCAGCGGTTATCGCAGACAACTTGTGCAAAGGCATATCTATTGACTTTCCATATGTTCTAAATGTGTTATAGATATCCTCACCTGTTGTTTGTCCTTTCATGGGTAATATTTTCAGTAAATCTTTTTTTACAGTGAAGTTACTAAATACCACTCTCACCATAAGTGCTAAATGTGCTGTGTCTGATATATCTGTAGACTCGTCAAATTGTAGAAAAAAACGGTTACATATTTCCAAATAATTCTTTAATTGAGTTTTTATGTCCTTTGAAATGATATGTATTCTTCTTGTGACGGTGTTATCTGACAACTAAGATTTGTATTGCCGACAATCTCACGTTTGTTAGAAAATACCTCAAATAAACAAACAACGCCAGTCAGAAATGCTTCTTTTAACAATTCACCATCTTGGAAAGGCTTTTTCTTCTTTGCGAGCAGATGAGAATTTTTGAAAGAAGCAATCGTGACCTTTTTAGAATTTACTACAGACCTAGTGAAAACCGACTGTTGGGCATTCAGGTTTGATTTAAGTTGAATTATTTTCTTCTTTCTTAATTCTGATTTAAGTGGATAGCTAGTATTAAAAGTTGCATGGACTGTTTGAAAGTGGCGTTTAACATTATGTTTTTTCGGCACTGCAACACTACTGCCCCCGCAGGGGGCTTACATCTAGTAAGTACGTGTTTGGCGATCACGGGGCCCCGAGCTGAGTCTGGCATTGCTTCCACTCACTTGTGCCATGCTCCTTCCTTTCTCTTTTCTGACCTCCCTTGGTCACCTCTTGTTCTTTTCGATCCCGACGCCATTAGGGCTAGGGTATCTTTCATTTTCCTCTTCTTCTCTTTCCTCTTCTTCTCTTTCCTCTTCTTCTCTTTTTTCTTCTTTCCCCCGCAGGGAACTCAGTTTACACTGAGTATGGGTTTGGCGAACCCACGGCCCCGAGCTGGGAACTGGTACTGCGCCACCAGTCCTCGGACACCGTAACCTTTGGACATGCTTCAGCGACCACCATTGGCGCGATGGTGGAAAGTTGCTTGTTTTAAAGGGCGGAGATCTTGCCTTCATTGGCCGGGTCGCGAGGAAGGATTAAACCTCTATAAAAAACCCCTCAACCTCAAGGTGTGTTACGCGCCGATGAGGTGAATGGGTGTTGAGGTCAAACACTCTCTAGCGTTTCAACCTCTGGGGCAACTGCCGCACCTCAGTTGAGCAAGGCTTAGTGGCGTGATGCGGGGGCTCCACGTCACCGGACATTTATTTCCCCCGAACTCGTGGGACACAATCACTGATTCCTGTTTTCCCCTGCCTTGCGAAGTGGGCGAGTCGCAAGGTAAGTACTCCGCCCCAGGGTCTTTGAAGCGGCCGAGGGTTGCCAGCCCTCCCGCTTCAGAAACCAAAAAGGAAGAGTTAAAGAGCATTCCTTATGAGAATGTTTTTGTTCTTATGAACCGTATAGACGGGACACTTGAAAAAGTGTCCCCGTTCTATATATTTAAAGGTCTACAAGGTCTCGTGGGTACATTAAAGACAATAAAAAGGTTAAGGAACGGTGCAATGCTGCTTGAAACAAAAACAAGCAAGCAAGCATTGAAATTACTTGAGTGTAAAATGCTTGGCGAGTTCCCTGTCAAGTGCGAACTCCATACTGCACTTAATCGCAGTAAGGGGGTCGTAACTTGCAGGGACATAATGGACATGTCAACAGAAGAGCTTGTTGTAGAATGGGAAGCTGACAATGTAGTTGAGGTCAGTCAGATCATGAGGAAGGTAAATGGTGTTCTCGTGAAGACCAGTTCCTTCATCGTGACATTTGACTGTCCTAAACTACCAAAAGATCTGAAGGCTGGATGGCTGAACCTGCCGATCCGTCCCTTTATTCCAAATCCTCTGCGCTGTTTCAAGTGTCAGAGGTTTGGACACACGACGACATCGTGTAAGGGACGTGACACGTGTGGAAAGTGCGGAAAGGAGGCACACGAACCCGGCGTCTCATGCCCAGGGCCTGCAAAGTGCATTAATTGCACAGGCAGTCACCCGGTATGGAGCAGGGAGTGTGTCGCCTTTCTTGAAGAAAAGAATATTCAGGAAATCAAGACTACGGAGAAGATCCCGTACGGTGAGGCGCGGAAGAAATACAGGGCTTTACACCCTGTATTTTCTACCAGTTACTCCACCGCAGCCAAGACTCCAAAACAGATGAAGAACGTATCTGTTCAGGCCGATTTCACTGACGTGTCTACGACAACGTCGTGCACATGTCAGTGCAAATGCGGAAAGGAAGATTCCTCAGTCGTTCCAGTTAAGGCACAACCACCAACAACAGTGCCTACAAAGAAACCTAATCCAAGAAAAACGTCATGTAGCATTAAACCTACCACCGTAACTATAACTACAAAGCCACAGACAAAGACAAAACATGTTTCTACGGCTAAAACCGTGAACCTTGTTGAATCTCTAAAAATATCTAAAACACCTTCCAAGAAATCGCAGAGACGTAAAAAGAACGTCTCTGTGCTTTCTTCCTCCGAGTCTGAATGTGTAATTTCCGATGGTGACGCGGAAATACACATTCACGAACCTGACCCCGGAGGATCGAAACACTAATGGCTTCCATACTTCAGTGGAACCTTAATGGCTATAGAACGCAACGTGAAGAGTTACAACTCTTAGCGCGTCGTAATCCGATATGTATCTGCCTGCAAGAGACACACCTTTCACCAGAACATTCACCCTCTCTGCGAGGATACAGCAGCTTCAGATATGACGACACCACGGGAGATCGAGCAAGAGGAGGAGTTGCCGTGTTTGTTAGAAACACTATCCTCTGCTCGCCTGTTCTCCTACAAACTCACATCCAGGCTATAGCAGTCAGAATTCATAGTGAACCATCTATGACCGTGTGTTCTATCTATCTTCCTCCGACACGAGATTTTTCGGAGATCTCCCTCAGGGATTTAATTCATCAGCTTCCTTGACCATTCCTTCTCCTCGGAGATTTCAACGCCCACAGTGTACTCGTCGAGCGATTGCCCCAGGGGCCGTCTGCTGAATTGCCTCTTTGAGGAAGAAGATTTATGTCTATTAAACACCGGGGAGATGACCCACTTTACTTTAGGCACGGGTTCATGGACTGCTATAGACCTGTCAGTTTGCTCTCCTGAAGTTGCTGATGTCTTTCAATGGAGGGTAGAAGATGATCTGCATGGTAGCGACCATCATCCTATCTGGTTGTCCTTGCAGGAACGTGTGACTGTTCCCGAAAGCAAGCCACAGAAATGGATTCTCAGTAAGGCTAATTGGACACAATACCGTTCCCTGTCTGTCTTCAGAGAAACGGGTAATGTCCAAGAGAGGGTCGACCATCTGACCCAGGTGATTCATCATGCCGCTGATGAATCCATTCCGAAAACATCTAATTTTCCGCGAAGACCTCATGTCCCCTGGTGGAATGACGCATGTCGCTCCGCCATTCGGGCAAGACGAAGAACATTGCGGAGATTTAAGGCTAGTCCATCTCCGGAAAACCTCGCCGCATATCGGATTGCTAGAGCAAAAGCGCGCAGAACCATCAAAGAATCCAGATCCACCTCCTGGAAAGCGTTTCTAAGCACCATTAAGAGAACAACATCGTCCACTAAAGTATGGGAGTCCATCCGAAAGATATCTGGAAGGTATTCTCGAGTCCCAATATCTGGACTCAATTATCAGGGTCGGATTCTCACCAACAGCAGAGAAATGGCAACAGCAATGGCTGAATATTTTGCTGACTTAACATCTACAGCAAACTGCGATCCTGATTTCGCGAGAGAAAGGGAAACAGCAGAGAGCACATCTTTTGACTTTCGTTCCACCAACTGGGAACCCTACAACTCTTCCTTCTCTCTGTGGGAACTTGAGTCAGCTCTAGCGACAGCCCACAACACTGCTCCTGGCCCCGATTCAATTCATTATGAAATGCTGAGACAACTAAGTCTCGAATCGAAAGAGTACCTTCTGGATATCTTTAATCTTTCATGGTCCGAAGGAGTATTCCCTAATTCCTGGAAGGAAGCAACGCTTCTCCCTTTACTAAAACCTGGTAAGGACAAAACGAACATTGGTAGTTATCGAAGCATTGCCTTGACGAGTTGTGTTGGTAAAACTCTGGAGAGAATTATCAACCGACGTCTCGTCTGGTATCTTGAACGGCATGACTTGCTGAGTCGATCTCAGTGCGGTTTCAGAAAGTTCCATTCCACCTTGGACAACTTACTTCTCCTGGAATCAGCAATTCAAGATGCTTTCGTCCGAAGACAACATCTCATTGGAATATTCTTTGACATCGAGAAGGCTTACGATACTACTTGGCGTCATGGCATTATACAACAACTGTATGCCTGGGGATTTAGAGGACGTCTTCCTCTGATGCTCATGTCCTTTTTGGATCAGCGTTTCTTCCGCTATAGAATTGGAAGAGACACCTCGGATCTCCTTCTTCAGGAGAACGGTGTTCCTCAGGGCTCAGTCTTGAGTGTGACCCTTTTTGCAGTGGCCATAAACAGCATAACGTCTGCTGTAAAGAATCCTGTTTTACACTCTCTTTTTGTCGATGACTTTGCTATCTTTTGTTCATCACAGAGTGTCACAGGTGCGGAGCGACAAATCCAACTCGTCCTTAATAGATTATACCACTGGTCGAAAACGACAGGTTTTCGTTTCTCTGCTGAGAAAACACGCTGTGTTCTTTTCAGTAGGAGACCAAGCCTTCTGGCAGAACCTCACCTCGCCCTGGGAAACAACGTTCTCAAATTCTATCCTTTTGTGAAATTCCTAGGTCTGATTTTTGATCAGAGATTGAATTGGATTGAACATCTAACAGACCTAAGAGCAAGAACATTAAAATCTCTGAATTTATTGAAGTGCCTCAGTAGCAGGGAATGGGGCGCTGATCGCTACTCCCTGCACCAGTTTTATCGAGCATTCATAAGATCTCGGCTCGATTATGGCTGCGTTGTATATAGCTCTGCTCGTGCAAGCTATTTAAAGAAGTTGGATAGTGTCCACCATGCCGGAATTCGACTAGTTACGGGAGCATACCGCACTAGTCCCATTCCGAGTTTGTATGTCGAGAGTGGCGAACCATCTCTTTCCCTCCGGCGGCAAATCCTCATGCTACGACACTTTTGCCACTTGCAAACTTTACCCGACAATCTGGTACACAACGCGGTTTTTCATCCATCCTCTTCTTCCATCCGTTTCTACAACAACAGACTGAGAGCAACCAAACCTTTTGGATATCGCTCCAAACAAATTTTGGAAACCTTAAATATACGCACACTTAATGTCTTACATCAAGGTTTTAGTAAGTCTCCCCCTTGGGCTTTGCACAAGCCGAAGATTATTTTCGATCTTTTGCATCATGACAAGAAGAACACTCCAGCTCCGATGTTGAGGATATACTTTCAGCTAATCCTCTACAAATACCGGGACCGTATCCCTGTGTTTACCGACGGGTCGAAGCAGGCTGATGGTGTCGGCTGCTCCGTGGTATTTCCCCGTGAGACCAGTGGCTACCGTCTAGGCGACTTGTGCAGTGTTTACACTGCTGAGTGCTACGCCATATTGCGAGCATTGCGAACTACAAAGTGCTCCCGCGGATCACATTTCCTGATTTTTTCTGATTCTCTGAGTGCCCTCCAAGCAATCCAGAACATGTATGCAGCTGATAAGCTGATCCAGAACATCCAGGATGTACTTTTCACACTGCAAAGTGACGGAAAGAACATAATGTTTTGCTGGGTTCCTGGACACGTGGGTATCAGTGGAAATGAGAAAGCAGACGTTTCCGCAAAGGCGGCATGCCTCAGGAATCGCGTGGATTTCTCCACGATTCCAAAACGAGACCTACTAAATTTCGTCAAGATAAGGATTCTCAGTGAATGGAGCAATGAGTGGTTAGCTGTTGAAAGGAATAAGCTCCGACTTATCAAATCATGTGTTAAGTCATGGAGCAGTTCCTGTAGGCCAGCCCGGCGCGACGAGGTCTTGCTGACCCGCCTGCGCATAGGACATTGTCCTCTCACTCATAGGTATCTCTTACTACTTGATGATGAACCCATTTGTGAGGAGTGTAGCTGTTCTCTGACAGTGCGTCATCTACTAACTGATTGCAGAAGATACTCAAGTATACGGAGACAAATTGGTCTGGCTGCAGATTTACCAACCATTCTCGGGAATGAAACGGTTAATGTTAATAAACTATTGAATTTTATGAGTAGATCGGGGCTCCTCCCACAAGTTCTCGGGAGGGTTTAAAATTTGCATTCCCTTTTCATCTTTATTGTCTTCTTTGTTTTCATCGTTCGTTTCTGTAATTCAAAAATATGATATTTAGAAAATTGTTTTCCTTTTTTGCGAAATAATGTATTGGTATTCTGTTTTCTTTTCTTTTCTTTCATCTTTCTATTTAGATATTTGTTGATTTCAGGAGGGTTTTTTAGTGGGTATGGTCGAGATATTCGGCGAGTCCCACACACGGAGAAGAGTTACTATGGCTCTTCTCTATGGTGCGAAACTGCATTTTTCCCTACTTGCATGGGCTCTAATGACCTTTGATGTTGGCGAGCCCTAAAGCCCCAACAAAAAAAAAAACACTACTGCCGCACAACAAACAAAAGCAATTATTTTTAAAATAGACGAAACAACATGATTCCTCCCAGTCAGTGTTAAAACTCTAGGTTCGTTGTCTTCTATTTGATCCACTCATTTTGGGGTTAAAATAACAAAGTATTTAAAAGCTAGGAATAAATAATAAACATAGATCTAATGTACGATTATCTTACACAGCACAAACCAACCTAGCTTACCCCACCACTCACGCCGACGTAAACATTACATAGCCACATCTAGGACACTGCTATATTTATTCAGCAATTTTTCCATTGTTGTTCAGATCAATATCGTGAACGCATTACTAGAGGGCGTTTTTACAGAGACAGAGAAAAACTAAACTAGACCCATAAGATGCTATTTTACCAGGCTTATATATGATTTTCTGGAAAGAATTATTATTTTGAAAATTATAACGATATAATTATTTTCGCATATATTTCTCTGTTTAATTACTAAATATTAATTTTTTTCATAACATTTTATTTTATACTTAAATAATTTCTTTTTCGTGGTCACACAGCGGCGGGCTCCCACGGTGCCCGCGGGCGTAGGTTTGGAGACCACTCATCTACGGTGTCACTCCCGAACTCGTGATGGTACGTTCGCGGACTGATAATGATTGTCTTTACTCTATGGAAACGGACGTCACACCGAGCATCATTCAAATTGATCGAATAAGCTGGCGCATGCCAATCATTAGAGCAGATCAAAACATGCAACTCTATCTGACGGATATCGTCGAACGCGTAAAGGCAATCGATATTCGATTCAATCGATGGGAATTCTTCGAACTACCCCACCTCAATCCAACGAATAAACATAAGTGGGCAGCCAAGACTTCGTCGACGAAAGAGATGCCCTTCTATGCCGTTTTCACACTGCAAGCAGACAAACGAGACAATTTAAAGAAAAATGCGAGTGAATTCGATAGCGTGGGGTTGCAGTCTGTAAAGCTGTACTTGAACGATACATGTATTATGGGCTCTAATGACCTCGATGTTGACGAGCCCTAAAGCCCCAACAAAAAAAAGATACATGTATTCCCTACAATGACATACGATGCAGTTGACCGACGCATAGTGGTGACAAAGCAGATATAGTGTCGCCGGAAACATTCAACATGTTTAAACAATTTGAAAAAGGCTATTACAATAGAGGATCTATCAATGCAATAACAGAAGGTGGTTTTGGCAGGATGTATCCTTTCATTGTGTTTGACTGCACACAGATTGAACAACCCACCATTCAATCGATGGTGGATATCAAAGTAAGTTTTGAAAGAAACGTCAATATTCCCGAAAAAACGTCGGCCAATTGTCTCTTGCATTATCCGTGCTTCTATAGCTACTATCCTGTGATGGGTATTGTGGCAAAATATAACTAAGATGAAACAAGTTGTGCATTGTTAATTGTGTTATCGACACGACAGCGAAAGAATCATGGATGCGTCACACATAATAAGATATGAGGAAGAATTGAATGCGATAAAGAAGATCAATCGAGTTCTACATCCTCTGCTGCTGCAACTTCTACGCACAAACGAAGACGTGTATCTTCGAATGAACAAGAAGACGCAAAGGTGTGTAGCCTATGTTATAAGAAAAAGACGAAGAAACATCAACATCATCCTAATCATGGTGTGGGAAAGCAGAAGAAAAAAATAAAGAGAAACGGTGGAAGAAGAAAATACGCTGCACCACCCTCTCAAGAAAACTGCAAAGATTGCGGTTGATAATGATTGTCTCTACTCTATGGAAACGGACGTCACACCGAGCATCATTCAAATTGATCGAATAAGCTGGCGCATGCCAATCATTAGAGCAGATCAAAACATGCAACTCTATCTGACGGATATCGTCGAACGCGTAAAGGCAATCGATATTCGATTCAATCGATGGGAATTCTTCGAACTACCCCACCTCAATCCAACGAATAAACATAAGTGGGCAGCCAAGACTTCGTCGACGAAAGAGATGCCCTTCTATGCCGTTTTCACAC
>NNCF01127036.1:249238-290219 GCA_002313205.1 Laupala kohalensis
ATATATATATATATATATATTGTTTTTTGTTCAAAGTTAATCTATCATTTCAAACTACTCTCATACGAATCCATATATGATTTGAATTGATGTCTAGAATCCATCTACATCTCAGATGTAGACACGTTATTTCAAAAACTATTTTGTGTGTATAACTACAAGACATGTGTAGAGAGTTTCATCATTCTAGACAAGGTGTATACATATACATGAATTTTTTATTCATTATGATAGATGTCTAGATATGATAGTGTGTGTTAAACAAGAGATCATAGATTTATTAAGATAAAGAGATTGAAAGATGTTTTTCATATTATTAATCATACTTTTTTGTATTTACTATGTAAAAAAAGCTTTTTTTGTTATCACTTCCACTCCCCCATCATCTCCCCACTAGGATATTTCTATCCTCATTCCTTTTTTCAATGCTGTTAGATAGTATTATATAATAATGTTAGATATATAATGGCGATAGGTTTGATGTCACGCTCGACCTCTGCGAGCATGTTCAGACTTGTTTTTTCCTCATAGTGGAGAGAGGAGGAAATATGACGTTACGCATGACCTTGGAAAGAGCATGTTTAGACTTGTTTTTAAACTGTTATACAATGTTATGAAATATCTTACAGAGAAACCTTCGTGAGCGTGTTAAGACTTGTTTTCATTATGGTGGACAGAGGGAGAGGGGTATGCTAGAACGCTCGACTAGGGTGGGGGGATTGTTATACAGCATTAAATCATCTATACACCTCAGTGTTTTAGAACGTCGTAGGACATAGATCAATATCATCTACGCCGATTAGTGTTCGTCGAAAAAGAGGTTAGTTTCTGCATAGCCCTCTTATACGTCTCACATACCACCTCCATTACCCCACTTCCTGTGCTCAAACCGATGGTGCTCTTGTCGGCCTCACATCACTCTCATTACTCGCTTCCTGTTTCTGTGCTCGAACTCATTTTTTTTTGTGGGGCTTTAGGGCTCGTCAACATCAAAGGTCATTAGAGCCCTGAAAACTTGTACAGGTAGGGAAAATGCAGTTACGCACTAGGGAGAGCCAACATGACTCTCCCCGCGTGTGGGACTCGCCGAATGACTCAGCCATACCCNATACAACTCAAAACTCAAATCCCGCCATACCTCATGACTTTACTAAATAACATTTTTAAAAAAAGAAGAAGAAGAGGAAAGAAGAAAATGAACGATACGCTAGCCCTCGCAACCTAGTAGCGTCGGGATCGAAAAAACAAGAGGTGACCAAGGGAGGTCAGAAAAGAGAAAGGAAGGAGCATGGCACAAGCAAGTGGAAGCAATGCCATACTCAGCTCGGGGCCCCGTGTTTGCCAAACACGTACTTACTAGATGTTAGTCCCCTGGGGCGAGCCAGGAAAATGAAAGATACCCTAGCCCTAATGGCGTCGGGATCGAAAAGAACAAGAGGTGACCAAGGGAGATCAGGAAAGAGAAAGGAAGGAGCATGGCACAAGTATGTGGAAGTAATGCCAGACTCAGCTCGGGGCCCCGTGTTCGCCAAACACGTACTTACTAGATGAAAGTCCCCTGGGGGGGTGCTCGAACTCAGTGTGCTCTTAAAGATCTCATGCCGCCTCCATTGCCCCACTTCTTGTTTTTCTCTGACTTTACACCACCTGCACTCTTATCGCATCTTTTTTATCCTACAACACAATAGAAAAACCACAAAACACAAGCCGTCCATTGGCTTCACCGCCAAACACAATCCGTACATCCGCCTAACCACAAAAAACAAGCCGTACACCACTGAAACGCAACCCGCATAACAGCAAAATCGCAGCGTGCAAGCCGTACGCCAACCGGGAACCGGATGTGGTCACTTCCCTGAAGTGGTCACTTCCAGTTTCTGGTTCGAAATCGGGAACCCCTTGTCTGGGAGGCCAGTAACTATTGAGCCGGTTCTTGTAAAAACGCAGTCCGATCTGTATTTGCCTCCAAAAGAGACTCATTTTACCAGAACACTATTCCTCTCTCCGACGATACAGCTTCAGGTATAACGACACCACGGGATACAGAGTAAGAGGTGGAGTTGCCGTGTCTGTTAGAAACACTATCTTCTGCTCACCTGTTCTCCTACAAACTCAAATCCAGGCTATAACAGTCACAATTCACAGCGTACCAACTATAACCGTGTGTTCTATATATCTTCACCCGGCACGCGATTTCTCTGAGACTTCCCTCAGGGATTTAATTCACCAGCTCCCGCGACCATTCCTCTTCCTTGGAGATTTCAACGCCCACAGTATACTGTGGAGCTAGTCGAGCGATTGCCCCAGGCGTCGACTGTTGAATTGTCTCTTTGAGCGAGAAGATTTGTCTAATGAACACAGGGAAGATGACCCACTTTGCATTTGCAACGGGGACATGGACTGCTATAGACCTATCAATTTGCTGTCCTGAACTTGCTGATATCTTCCAATGGAGGGTAGAAGATGATCTGCATGAGAGCGATTATCTTTCTATCTGGTTGTCCTCGAAGGATCGTGCGAGTATTCCCGAATGCAAGCCACAGAAATGGATTCTCAGAAAGGCTAACTGGACACAGTGCCGTTCTGTCTGTCTTCAGAGAAACGGGTAGTGTCCAAGAGATGGTCGGCCATCTGACACAGGTGATTCATCACGCCGCTGAAAAATCCATTCCGAAAACATGTTTCCGCGGAGACCTCATGTTTCCTGATGGAACGACGCATGTCGGTCAGCCATTCGGGCAAGGCGAAAAGCATTGCGAAAATTTAAGGGTTGTCCATCTCCGGAAAATCTCGTGGCATATCGGATTGCTAGATCAAAATCGCGCAGAAACATCAAAGAATCCAGATCCACCTCCTGGAAGGAGTTTCAAGCACCATTTAGAGAACAACATCGTCCACTAAAGTATGGAAGTCAATCCGAAAAATATCTGGATGGTATTCTCGAATCCCAATATCTGGACTCAATTATCAGGGTCAGGTTCTCACCAACTGCAGAGAAATGGCAACAGTGACGGCTGAATACTTTGCTGAACTAACATTACAGAAAACTACGATCCTGATTTCGCGTGAAAAAGGGAAATAGCAGAGAGCACTTTGTTTGTCTATCATGGAACCAACTGGGAACCCTATGACTCTTCCTTCTGTATGTGGGAACTTGAGCCATCTCTAGCGACAGTCCACGACACTGCGCTTGGCTCTGATACAATTCATTATGAAATGCTGAGACAACTCAGTCTAGAATCGAAAGAAATACCTTCTGGATATCTTTAATCTTTCATGGTCCGCGGGAGTATTCCCTAATTCTTGGAAGGTAGCAACGCTTAAACCTTTACTAAAACCAGGAAGGGACAAAACGGCCATCAGTAGTTATCGAAGCATTGCCTTCACGAGTTGCGTCGGTAAAACTCTTGGAGAGATGTCTTGTCTGGTATCTTGAATGGCATAACTTGCTGAGTCGATCTCAGTGTGGTTTAAGGAAATTCCATTCCACCCTGTATAACTTACTTCTCCTGGAAACAGCAATTCAAGATGCTTTCGTCCGAAGACATCATGTCGGAATATTCTTTGACATCGAAAAGGTTTATGATACTACTTGGAGTCATGGCATTTTCAAATTCAATGCCTGGGGGTTTAGAGGACGTCTTCCTCTGATGCTACTGTCCTTTTTGGATCAGCGTTCCTTCCACTATAGAATTGGAAGACACACATAGGATCTCCTTCAATAGAACGGTGTTCCTCATGTCTCAGTCCTGAGCGTGACCTTATTTGCAGTGGCCATTAACATCATACCATCCGCTGTAAAGAATCCTGTCCAACATTCTTTTTGTTGACGATTTTGCGATCTTTTGCTCATCGCAGAGTTTTACAGGTGCGGAGCGAGAACTCCAACTCGCCCTCGATAGATTGTACCACTGGTGAAATACGACTGCCTTTCGTTTATCTGCAAAGAAAACACGTGTTCTTTTCAGCAGGAGACCAAGCCTCCTGCCAGAACCTCACCTCGCCCTGGGGAACAACGTTTTAAAATTCTTAGGTCTAATCTTTGATCGGAGATTTAATTGGATTGAACATCTGACAGACCTAACAGCGAGAACATCGCTGAATCTATTGAAGTGCCAGAGTAGCATGGAATGGGCGCAGATCGCATCTCCTTGCTCCAGTTTTATCGAGCATTCATAAGATCTCGGCTCGATTATGACTGCGTTGTATATAGATCTACTCGCGAAAGCTATTTAAAAAGGTTGGATAGTGTCCACCATGCAGGAATCCGATTAGTTACGGGAGCCTACCGCCCTAGTCCCATTCCGAGTTTGTATGCCGAGATTGGTGAACCATCATTTTACCTCCGGCGGCAACTCCTCATGCTAGGACACTTTTGCCACGTGCTAACTTTACCCGACAATCTGGTGCACAATGCAGTATTTCATCCTTCCTCTACCTTCATCCGTTTCTACAACAGACTACGAATAACCAAACCTTTTGGATATCGCTGTAAACAAATTAAGGAAGCCTCGAATATGCGCACACCTAATGTCTTAAATCAATGTTCCCCTCGGTCTTTGCACAAGCCGAAGATTAATTTCGATCTTTTGCATCAGGACAAGAAGAACACTCCAGCTGCGATTTTGAGGGTATACTTTCACCTACCGACGGGTCGAAGCAGGCTGATGGTGTCGGCTGCTTCGTCGTTTTTTCCCGTGAGACCTGTGGCTACCGTCTTTGCGACCTGTGCAACGTTTACACCTCTGAGTGCTACGCCATATTGAGAACACTTTGATCATTACTGTGCTCTCGCGAATCGAATTTCCTGATTTGTTCTGATGCGCTAAATGCCCTTCAAGCAATCCAGACTAAGTATCCAGCTAATAAGCTGATCCAGAACATCCAGGATGTGCATCTCTCGCTCCAAAGTGATGGAAAGAACATAATGTTTTGCTGTTTTCTAGAACACTTGGGTATGAGAGGAAATGAGGAAGCAGACGTTTCCGCGAAGGCAGCATGCCTCAAGAATCGCGTGGATTATTTCACGATTCCAAAACGAGATATCCTCAATTCCATCAAGATAAGGATTCTGAGTGGATGGAATAATGAGTGGTTGGCTGTTGAATGGAATAAGCTCTGACTTAGCAAATCCTCTTTCAAGTCTTGGAGCAGTTCCTATAGGTCAGCCAGGCGCGAGGAGGTTCTTCTGACCCACCAGCGCATATTGTCCTTTCAGTCATCGGTACTTGATGATGAACACGTTTGTGAGGAGTGCAGTTCTTCTCTGACTATGCGTCACCTACTAACTGATTGCAGAAGATACTCGAGTATACGGAGACAAATAGGTGTGACTGCAGAATTACCAACAGTTCTCGGAAATGAAACGGTTAATGTTAATGAAGTATTGAATTTTATGAGTAGATCGGGGTTTTTTGCCACTAGTTCTCGGGAGGGTTTAAATTTGCATTATTCTTTCCTCTTACCTGTCTTTCCTTTCATCTTTCTTCTCTGTAATTTGAAAATTAAATTTTTTAGAAATTTTTATGATATAATGTATTGGGCCTGTGTTTTCTTTTCTCTCATCTTTGTGCTTAGATATTTGTTGAATTCAGGAGGATTTTTTAGTGGGTATGGTGGAGAAATTCGGCGAGTCCCACACACGGGGAAGAGTCACTACAGTTCTTCTCTATGGTGCGAAACTGCATTTTGCCCACCTGCATGGGCTCTAATGACCTTGCTGTTGACGAGCCCTTAAAACCCCACAAATAAATCTCTCGGTCCTTTGATAGACATGAGATGACCCCCCGACCCGGATCCTGTTCTCGCGCCTGCTAATTCAGCGGTCCAGATCTCTGCACAGCATGACTTTTTACAATTTATTCATCAGTTTGGAAAATGAATTAAAATTATTTATCTGAAAATGTCCGTAAAATTTACTAATGAATACGACAAAGATATGATTTTTATCTTAATATATGCTATTTTCAAAAGTATATTTATTAACTATTAAATATTGTAAACTTCTAAAAAAACTACATTTTTTGAATCTCCCCCGCAATAGTGTTTTTCAATAGTTTTAAATATTCCCAGAGCCTATACTCACATTCTCAGTGCATTTTAAGTACTCTTTTATTACGTTTCTTTATAGTTTTTTATCACGAATTTTGATCGGATTTTTCGCGTTAGTATATAATATAATCTTTGATAGTAAACCCACAAGAACTAATAATTGAATTAAGTATTTAGCTGTATATACATCCCATGATAAACGGTCTAGCAGAAGAGATGAATGGAATCACAAACATGAAAAACCTCTTATAATAAAAATTCGGGTTACCTCTTCTAATACACTCGAGAGTGACTACCCGAGGGGATCCACGACACAGGGTACTGAAAAGGTTATAATGTATTTGGATGAATGAAAAATATTCTTGGTGTCGCCTCAAAGCGTGAAAGTTATGCAAACACGTCCCCATGAAGGAAGTCTTGACCCTGGGAGAAATTTTGAGAAGGACGTCTCCGGAATGGGAGTTGATTGTAAGCTGATCTTTCTGTTTACGTTGCGAGATTTACAGAGACCCTGATACAGCGAGGAATTCGTGGCTGGAACTTGGGTTCGTCAAAAATTTCTGAGTTTAATAGTTTACTCAAAGTCGAGGAATTTGCATAATTTCTATAATAATGCATATATGTCAATAAATCAATTTTGATCATAAAATTATTTTCTATTTATTTTCGATTTACAGAATAATTCATAAATAGATACTTGTGTGCCCCCGCATCAGTTTGTTGTGGGGGATAAGATTTTGGTAAAATCCCCTAAACCACCAGCTCAATCACTCGGTTTATTCCACAAATTCTTTCCGATCTTTTCAGGTCAATACGTCATAATTAACATTCCATATCCGAACTTAGCTAGGATCAGTACGTCAGAATGTACCACGTTAGAACATTATAATTTTTATAATTTACGTCCTTAAATAGAAGAGGAAAACGTGTAAAAAATTATTAGGGTTATAAATGGCCTGAGGTAATTTTTTAAAATATTGTAAATAATTTGTACTGGCTAGTAAGATTTATTTTTTTAGAATTATTTCGTATTTTGTGTGCAATGATGACCCATGTTTGTAAGATAATTTATATATTGTACACAATATGAAAGTCTTTTTTCGAGAGATATTTTGTGATTCTGAAATCACATAAATAATGTTTCTAAAGTTTTGAAAGGGCAAATGATATTGTGGAAAAATGTTTTTCATGAATGTCCTCATATGTGTGTTATGAAAAAATTTGATATGGTTATGTTAGTAAAACAACCGAAATAGAATGTGTAATAAAAAAATATGTACGCAATGATAAATGTGAGTTCATATTGCGATCATTTTTCTATAATATTTTGTACTTTTTAAAAGGAATGTTGTAAATATCCTGTTAATTTCTGATGGGTTTACTGAAGAATTTTTGAAAATATTATGTGTAATACTTTATTAAGGGTAATATTGGTATGAGCAAATAATTTGCTCAAAAAACAAGAGAATTGATTTATTCAAAATGTCAAATGTTAATTTCAGTTTGTTTTTAAAAAGAACATGTCCACTTTGTTTTTGATGTGGTAAAATAAAATTATTGAGCATTGATAAAATGTAAATTTGTGTCAAAATGTATAACCAGGAAAATGGTTTTGTTGTGAGGATATTTGTTTAAAGTTGTAGTAATTTTCAGTATTATCATTTGTCAAATGATATTACGAAGTTGATTTAATTTTGAAAGTTAGTTTTAATTTTTTGTGTATCATGAGTATTCTAAAATTGAGGAATATCTGTGTAATATAATTCATAAACTTATGTCATGTACACTACTGATAACATAAAAGGGCCCATTTATTTTTCTAAGTCCCACGCTCTGACCAGTTTTGGATCTGTTATGTTTCCAACGCCTCTCTCCTCTTGCTTCCCCTTCGACAGGGGAAGTTTCGTTTGACCAATCGTAGGTCTATTTGAAACGGCTCCCATATTTGGAAGACTAGTAGTACCGCTGGTAAATCGAAACGAGATAAAATGTTTCATTACACCGCTATTAAAGAAATATTTTGTACTTTTTTATTATACACATTTTGGACTTCTATTACAAAAGTATTCTATATATTCTTGACTTCAATAAACTTTACCATTCTCTATATTTAAACGACATCTCGAGATTCGTTGTCTCCCAAGGTCTTCATAGACAATGTAAAAGAATTTGAGTTTCTGTAAAAAATGTTTGCGTAATACTGATAAAATATAGTTTTTAACAGAATTTGAATATAATTGCAAGATATCGTATGGAATTGGTATAATTCGAATCACAAATTACTTATAAATATTCCTATAATTTCTTATATTTATACAGTGAAGTAAAGAAATCAAATCTCATTGCCTACAAATGATGTGTATTGTCGAAAGTAATTTCACATAATTTGCGANTATTGTGCGTGATCAAGGTCGGAGCTAAATTTTGTATCTCGTCTTTTTTCCCATGTTTTGCCGTTCGGGAATCTGCGTGTTTCTTAAAATCGAGTGACAAATTGTATTATAATTGCCTCATCCTTTTTCTTTTTATATTTTACATGTGAAGTAGGGGACATGTATCCGAGGTGCTTATCCAGTGAAATAATCCGATGAAACGTAAGAAACCTGGAAATTCGTGTTCTGCGCTTATGAATCTGAACATGGTCCTTTGAAATTTTAAAAATTCAAACTCTATCCTGCTACGTTCCTTATTTTTAGCAGCTGAAATATAATTTGAAACCTAATTATGTATTAAGTTTTAATCTCATTTAAATTTATCCTTGATAAGTAAAACGGATATAGGTGATGAACAGGGATCTAATGACCTAGATGTCAACAAGCCGAAAGCCCCCCCCAAAAAGAGAAGAAAAGTGATGATCATTTTTACTTTCTCGTATAAGCAGTCTCGAGACCTTATTGTAACCGAGAAAAAAATAGTGAGGTTTTGAAGGAATTTTTAGTGTCCCTGATACCGAAAGTTTTTTTAAAATTCGACGCCCGTCTGTCAGTTCATCTGTGCGCACCGATACCAGCTAAACAGGTGAGTCAATTTCATTCATTTTGTATTTTGATTAGTTGATGCACGAGCTCTGCAATGTTTTAGCTTTTGATATTCATATCATGTATCATTTGCATTAAAGTATATTTTGAAATTTATCACAAGCGGTTGAAATTTTTTTCTTTTAAGTTAGAACAGAAGTAGGAAAATAATATCTCAGCCGAATTATTACCTCAATTATTTATCCCGCGGATCTTATATATGCACTATATGAAGATAGTTCAAAACTATTTAGTAGTGATGTACCAAGTCGAGGGAGGTATCAGCTTTAGACATCCGTAAAACATCGGAAGGCGGTTTGCTATCTCCCTCACAGTCACCCCTTCTTTCTTTCCCAAATGTCTTGACCCAGAGGTACTCTGACACATCACCTTTCATTCACTCTAACATCCTTACCCTCCGCATTTAGAATAATTCGCCTACTGGATATTTCTTATGCAATCTATTTTTTACCGTGACTAAAAGACAAGAAAATAGATTTATTTTGGATTCTGCGCAAAATTTCAAGAAAAATTGAACCAAACAATAGGCGTTTTCAAGGAATCACTTTCCCTTTATTTTATACCAGAAGGTAAAACAGCTGGTGTCAACATCAATATAGAATGCATGAAAATGGTTGCTTTTTTTCTTTGTAAAGAAAGTTTGCGTACTATGTAGATACGAGTCTTAAAAGGGTATGAGAAAGCATGTTCACTGGTTTTGCACTCGGGTTTTAAAATAAAGGGTAAATAAGACAAAGTTTGTAAAGTATTTTTGGAATATGATTTGGAAGTGAGTCAAAGCGAGGGGGGGGCGCTTCTTCTTTTTCGGGGGTGTTCTTGCAAATGGGGGGGGGTCTGCGTTATAGGGTTTATATGGGCACCTCTGATTAATATATCAGATATTTTAACGTAATGTGTTGCTTATGTACAAGGTAATTGTTGTGTATAGTAAAATGCAGCGCCCCCCAGGGGACTTACATGTAGTAAGTACGTGTTTGGCGAACACGGGGCCCCGAGCTGAGTCTGGCATTACTTCCACTTACTTGTGCTATGCTCCTTCCTTTCTCTTTTCTGACCTTCCTTGGTCACCTCTTGTTCTTTTCGATCCCGACGCCATTAGGGCTAGGGTATCTTTCATTTTCCTCTTCCCCCAGGGGACTTACTTCTAGTAAGTACGTGTTTGGCGAACACGGGGCCGCGAGCTGAGTCTGGCATTGCTCCCACTTACTTGTGCCATGCTCCTTCCTTTCTCTTTTCTGACCTCCCTTGGTCACCTCTTGTTCTTTTCGATCCCGACGCTATTAGGGCTAGGGTATCTTTCATTTTCCTCTTTCCTCTTCTTAAAAAAAATGTTTTTAGTAAAGTAGTGAGATATGTTGGGATTTGAGTTTTGAGTTGTAATTCAGGAGGGTTTTTAGTGGGTATGGCTGAGTCATTCGGCGAGTCCCACACGCGGGGAGAGTCATGTTGGCTCTCCCTAGTGCGTAACTGCATTTTCCCTACCTGTACAAGTTTTAAGGGCTCTAATGACCTTTGATGTTGACGAGCCCTAAAGCCCCACAAAAAAAATAAAAATAAAATGCAGTGTACCAACGTCAAATCTCATTAGAAACAGGATTTCTGCCGTATCCTGATCTCAATTCTTTAAACATAATTTTTTAGATTTACGTCAGAAATCCTGTCGTTATGACAAAACATCTTACATTTTACGACAGAAATCCTATCGCAAGGACATAAAAGAAATTTTCGGTGAGGGTGAGGTAGTAGTTTTGCAAAATATATTAAAACAATTTTAATGAAAGTAGTATTCTCACACGGTCTACTCACGTGACCAATCGAGGACCGTTCTTTTAGTCGTGTGTCATGTTACTTTTGTCAGAGTAACAATGCCAAAATCACAGCCGAGATGGGCTCATCTTTTTCCTTCCTCCAAGGGTGAGGGGAATTCCATGTTCTACAGACTCCCCCTGGTATGGAAGTTTCTGTGCCACCATTAGCGTCGAGGGGTGAAATTCACGAGAAAAGCATATAAAAATATCATACTTTCAAACGTCAGGAAGAGTTAGTCTCACTTGCACAGACTCGCGAGTAACTTTTTTTTCTCTGATTCAAGTTCACACAATATTGCACTAGAAGTTGAGATTTAAGAAACCCACCCTCTTTCACACCTACAGAGTGAGTAGGTGTGACAATGCTACCTCCATGCCGTAGGAAGGATACAACCTCAGAGCCACGTATGACCAAGTTTTGTCTCGCCCGCTGAGACGAAGGTATGTAATTCGTGCAAATTCACACCCCACACACCATAATATTTTTTATTAAACTACTAATACTGTTTTAATGAACGATAATTTTGGTGTGTAAATACACCAAGCAATTCCCTCTCTTATTCACGTTGAACATTTTCTCGCGATCACTCAGGGATGTCAAAGGAAGGATAAGTGTGGATACCTCTCATCTCAGCTTCTACTGAGGAAAATATTGAATCTGTATTGCTGAGACTCTCTTCCTGACATATAAAAGTGTGATATTTTTACTTTCTTATCGCCAAATTTTCACCCTTTAGTTCTAATGGTGGCACAGAAACCATTCGATAAGAAAGACACGGGAGCACCCTTAACCCATATTTCATGAAACATTTCAAAACAGGAGTTATGGCGAGATGATGTGCGCTGCTAAATTTGCCTTGCAGTTTTCCCCCTTAAGATGAATCGAAAATATTTTTTTAAGCTTAATCAACAAAACTGAGCTTTTAGTTATTGGCTTACTTAAGAACTCGTCGAAATACGCAGGTCCAGCAGTCATTTGTTTAGTTATTTTATTTTTAATTCTGAAATTACACAGACCTAATGTCCTTAGTTGCTTCAAGTAGTTAAAATTTCAAAGTGGGCGATGCTTGCTAATTAGTTTCATGGGATTACATGTTAAATGGGGAATTCGGGAACTGTGCTGACCAATACAAGTAAAAATCAGAAAAAATAAGAAAACAAAAGATGACAATTTAAAAGAAGGGTTTTCTGAGTCCAGTGTAAATAAATTTGGTATTTCTCTATTGTTTAATTTTATCAACCAATTTTTATTTTTTTGTTATGTTAAGTTTTGCCCACAGGCAATTTCCTATACACTTTCGATCCATCGGCCCAGCATAGGGTTTGACAAAATGTTGCCCAAAGAAAAAAATGTAAATGGTCATATTTATTTGTAACCCTATACTCAACAAATTTTATTTCTAAAAAAGTATTTTTAATGTTTAGTATTGTAGTAAAATATTTTATTGTTGAAAGATATGAAAAGGTAATTCCGAACACAATTTTCAATTTCTCTCACCACACATGCCACATCAAATATTAATTCTAACAGATTTATAATACAAAGTTGTGCTCCCAATGCTTCATGAAAAATTTACTAGAACTTGCAAGCTGCCAGTTGCACAGTTCTGAGCGAGATATAAACTCTGATTAGAATTCTATATTTTGTGATTTGAAACTTCAAAAATATACCAGAATTATGTTGTTTTCCTTAGAATTCAAAGCTAGTGATACGTATTTACTTTTTCAGCTATTGAAGCAAAATAGTAGAAAGGAAATTCGAAGGATGAATAGTTCTGTTCTGAAAGAAGTTGCAAATAATGACTCAGTTAAAATTTTAAGCCGCATGAATACAAAAAAATTAAATAAACTAATAAAGCATTAATAGAAAATCATCGTTTTATTACATTATATATTTTTATCTATATATTCTACATGAAAAAGAGAATGATAACTCAGTCAGACAACCAAAAGTAAAAATATAACATCTTCAGAACAGAGATCAACCTCACATAAAACGTAGTAGAGCATTACTTTCATGAAGAAGTAAAATAAGGAGCCTGGGCACACTACCTGCAGTCATATCAACATGGGTTATCATGGAATACACAAAAATACAACAGCTGGGTCTTTCTTTGTAATTGAATAAAAAGTACACTAAACCTCTACCACAATTGTTTTTTGTTTTTGAAAGGAATCACAGTATCACAAATTACAGTCAAGATATCACAGTGGCATTTTACATATTTTTTTGAGTCTGAGACAACTGGAATACATTATTACAATTACAACTTGGTAACATTTTTAATTTTATACTTCTTTTACACCATAAAATTCAAGTTTACTTTTGTTAACTTTAAAAATTATTTTATGTTTTTACAGAACACTTTGTTCAAGAGGAGTTTCATGTCATGGTGGCTTTGCAAATCTAATCAAAATTATATAAACAAACTAGCAGCATTCCATGAGATAATGATGCAGGAATAACTTTTGTGTCTTTTGTTGCACCACTATTGTATTACAACGAAGCTGTCTTCTGGAAACAGGTCAATTGCCTCACTGATCATAAACTGGGGAAATAAATATACCTCCCATCAGAAGATGCAGTCAAAGTCAAAATATCTCACAACAGGCCTCAAAGGCACCTAAAAGGTTTACAGAGGGTAGAGCTCCACAATTACGAGGCTTCGCTTGCTCATTTGATTGTTTGTGTGTTCGCATGCCTCTTTTGTTGCTACGTACCTGTTCTGTGAGGTTCCATCTTGTTTGCCACACTTCAGTGAGAATCTTGCCTATTCTCCTTCTTCATTCCCTATTTCCTTTCTCTAATTCTTCTCCATTTATTTGTATCGCCCTTTTTTGATCCTTTATCTTTCTGTACTTTATATTTGTTATGCATAAATCTATCGGCATACCTCCAGAGCCTCTGTCGATATTTTTTTATACGTTCCTCTGTTTTAATAGATATAACAGATCTACTCATTTTAGTTTCCTCTCTAAGAATCCAAATGGTACTCTGTGACCCCAAGAAATAAACCCATACGATAAAATTGGTCTTATTACCCCCTCGCATAGCGTAATTATATGTCTCAATGTTGAGGTATGATAAAAAATCACCACCTCATCAGGACTTAACTCCAGCCATCCAGTCAGCAACTCTGTGCCCTACCCACTGAGCCAAGTTGGAATGCAACCAATGTTTAACTTCCACACTTTCTAAAGCTTATACTTCTCCCTATCTGAGCAGAAGTATAGTGAATTAATGAAGTCATGTGAAAAGGGAGTGGTACCATAAGAGTTTAATGACTGTCTACATCCCTGCCAAACAAAAAGAACAAAGAATTTAAATAGAGCCAATTAAAACACAAAATAATAATGTTTTTCAAATAGAATTTAATGAACTAAATAGCTTAACATTCTTAACAATTTATCACAAACACAATGAAAATGGAATATTATAATACAAGATATATATATATAGTCAAGGATCAATGTTAAATTAACAAAATGGAAAAATTAAATACATATACTCAAGGGTTATTTCAATACCCAAGTTGCTGGATTAGAATCCAATAGCTAAATTAGTTTCATGTGAATTCTAGTTTTGTTTTCAAATAGTCTGAAGGCAAAAGAATTGTTAAGAAACAAACATTTCCTGCAATGTTTAGTGTTTGCTTATCTTAACCATCCAAACATTGGCAGCATCAGTGGTTACCTAGTGCATAACATGTGTGAATCAGTCCAAGTGAAAACAAAAGTCATCTTGGAAACTTGACACGTGATTGTGAACCACATATGTTAAGATTTTACATAACTGAGATTCCAAAAAATGTTTTGAACACATTAACATAGATAACAAAAGTACACAATGACTTTCTGAACAGTATGGTAGTATACCTTAAACCATACAAGTTATTAATTTTTTGCAGGTGAAACTTGATAAAATACCCAATCTTCCATAAATGAAGGTACAAAAGCATGATCTCGAGAAAATGTTACTGGCACTTGAAGGTTTTTTAGTTGTTCTTCATACATTTGCAATGATTCTGGACAAGAAGCACCATTTCCCTAAAACAACATTAAATCAATCAAGTATACAATGAGAAGAATTCCAATAAAACAGCGAACAACAAATGGGAGTGTCCAAGTTTCTTTATTTCTGAAACAAAAGCTATGAGACCAAGAGGGCATGTCTTAAGGAAAATTGAGGGCTTGTCCATGTGAAAGACAAGTCCATAAACTGAAAGTTCATTCAAATATCTCTATGGAATCACTTCAGTATTTCACTAACTATACTTCTATGACTCATCTGATTTCACATAGTTTTACAGATTAACTCAATAGTATTTTCTGGTGAAAATTTGCTGAAACATTTATTATGGAATTTTAATTGTTCTTGTTAAGGTGTTGATAATGATTTGAAACAGCTAAGAGAGACTTGGGAATTATGTCAACAACAAATCCCCTGCTTTATAAATTAAATAAAAGCTGTGGTTTTCATAAAATAAGGGTAAGATTTACATAATCAAAACATTCTGAGAAAGTGGTAGAGGTAGAATGAGAGAGCCCCACCCATGGTTCAGGTGGTAGTGTTCTCACTCATCGCCAAGTCATCCCGGGTTCGATTTCCGATGGGGCAAGAGAATTTGTAGCTTTTCCCATTAATGTCCCAATTCATATAGCTGTGACTACTGAAAAGCAAACCTTCCTCCCTCTATCCAGCTCCCCCTAGTATCAATGACTAACTATTACTAACTACTCCTACTAACCCCTCCATGTGGGCCAAGTTGTTGATAAACCCAGCTAAACGAACCAAGGTATTCAGAGAAAGAAAATTGAAGATATTTTCAGTAGAACAAAAACTAAAAATATTAGAAGAAGGAATGAAGAACCAACCGTAATTCGTCTCCCGCTACTGATATTAACCTTAGATCACTTGGAAGACAAAAAAAAAAAGATATACTGTACATAATCTATAGGAAAGTAAAAATACAAGCAATAAGGACAAACAACTCGGTGTAAAAAATGTCAGAGATATGGCCATACTCAAAAATTTTGCAATAGTCCACCAAATTGAGTGAAATATGCTGGTAACAATTTAACAGCAGAATGCCACAAACCTAAGGACAGTCCAGCCAAGTGCATCAACTGCAATGAAGCCCATCCTGCTAATTACAGGGGGTGCACAGTTGCTAAGGAATATTCATAAACCATGGAAAAGCAACAAGATAATACAGAGAACAATCACTTTGCAGAATCATCAATGATGCAGATGATGCAAAACACAATGAAAATGATAGATCAAGTAAATAAAAGATTGGAAAATATAGAATCTAGACACACTGACGCTATCCCCAAAAGAAAATAAGAATAAGCACGATTTGAGAATTGCCTCCTGGAGTATCCTCGGTTCAAATATCAATTGAACGTATTTATGAACTGGACGTATTGATGAGTGTCGTATCACTGAAACACATTTTACAACTCAATTCTATTTTAAAATAAAAGGTTAATTTATCATTCACCCAGATAACAAAGCTACAGTTATTATCAAGGAATCCATAAATTGTTATGAAGAATGCCATTAACAAAGTGAAAGAATCAACTAACAACTGTTGGAATGAGAACTGTAAAAGTAAAACTAGTAGTGGGAACCATATACTGTCCACCTTGACATAATCTATATGTTAATGATTATAAATCCCTTCTGTAACACCTGGGTAAGAAAAACAACTACAAAAGGTAGGGAATTAGGAAAATCTATTGGAAAAATGGGATGCACTTTTCATTGATCCAGCAAACCCATTTACTGGACAACTGATTATAATAAATTGATCAACTTATTACACTTCTTTATTCCAAGATCAACAAATTTTATAGATGTAGAGGAAAATTCCAATTAAGATTCTGAGCACTTAGCTGTTATATTAACACTGAGTGAAAGAATCATTAAAAAAGAAAATCAACCCACTCTGTTCAACAAGTCTATTGACAGGGAGAGTTTCAAGCTTGAACTCCAAGAAACCATAGACCTGGATATGAAACTCAAAACTGGATTAGATGATGCTGAGAATATAACATTTGTAATTTAAACTGCAGCCTACAACAACACTAAAGAAATTATACACAAAACTAAAGAAATTAACTACCCACTAGAAATCAGGGAAATAGTCAAAGAGAAGAGCTAGGAGAAAATTGTTAAAGTCAAGGGACCCTAACGCAAAAAATGCTCTTAATAATATAACACAGACTCAGAAGAGAAATAAAAAAAGAGAGAGAGAGAAGAAAATCAAGGATGAATTGATGAAATTATTTATGAATTTAAAAAATTTAATGGCTGTAAAAGAAACTGAATAAATGCTCTGGAAGGCAACAAATAAAATCAAGACACCCATAGTCAATATTCCACCTATTGGAAAAGAGGGTGGGGGACTTGGGCAAGGGACAGTGCCAATAAACAAAAAGCCATACTTTTTGATGAACATTTGGCAGCAATTTTTACACACAATGAATTAAACGAAGATGTATCATATAAAATATCCAATTTAAGAACAGAAAATATACCTCTACTTACTCCACAAGAAGTAGCTGAGGAAATAACACGATTTAAACTAAAAAAGCACCTGGGTACAACTTAATCACTGGTGAAATACTAAAACAGTTACCCAGAAAAGGAATTACTGGACTAACATAAAAATAGTACAAAAAAATTAATTTAAAATGAATTTAAAAAATGAACTATAAATTTTTTTAAAATTAAATTAAAAATGAACTATATATTTTTTCAGTGCTACTTTAAAGCCCAAGACAATAAAAAAACAGAAGATTCATGAAACTTAGTCCAGATTGTTGCCAATAGAGTGGGTAATCCCTCCCTCCACTCCACTCACTCTGTTCCTGTATAAACCAGGAAGGTTTGAGAGGTGGGGGCTGCTGTTCATACATGCACACTCACTCACAGTGCTACAGCACACTTATCCTCTGACTTCACATACCTTGTCTCCTGTACAAAGATATATAATACATTGAATCGGAACAAATAACAGCAGCATAACAACACTACAATTCTGAATTTAAACATTCGGAATATGAAGTACGACAAAAAGAATAACCTTGCCTAATGCCAGGAAGAGGTCTTCTGGTACCGTGAGTAATGCATTCATTTTGTTGGTATTACCAGATGTTTAAATATTTGCAGGAATGTCACAATGTTGCTATTTGTTCAAATTCTACAACTATTATCTTTGTATTCAATAAAAAAAAGAATGCCACATTCATAACCTTTTTATTTCTGCCTTATCCCAGTTAAGTCATGTACCAGGAAATGAATTAATTTGATTAATTGTTCTAAAAACCTAACTTAAGAAACCTTTACTTTTTACAGTAAACATTCAACCCTTTATTTCAATCTCCAATATTCAATCTACACTCTAAGCACACTTGACTCTAAAAATATGAGTTGTTATTCATCTGAATGTTGTTAATCCAAGAAATAATGTTGAGGAAAGACAATTTATGGAAAAAATTTTAATCTACTATGTTTCAAACTTGAATGTGATCCTCTTCAGGTCAAATATTAAAATGCCTGAACTTATCCAACAAAAATTCAAAACATGAAATGAGTGTATGTAACAGTAAAAGTGAAATTTACAGTTACAAGATGGTCAAAGTCTGAAAAATTTTCAGAAATCTGCTCGATTTCTGACATTTACTAATCGATAGACACGAATTGCCAATCATTTTCAATAAGCAAGAACAATTTGTTTGGTCTGCATTCACTCAAAAGTTTGAACTTTTCAAAGTATATTTTTATCACAAATTTTAGTTTTTTTAATAATTTTATTTCTTAATAGTTTTATTTATGTTGTGAAACAGTTCAGTCTGTGGGTAGAAAAGATTTTCCCCCTTCAATAACACACCACTGATAAGAAAAGAAACTGGATATTTGTGTTTAGAATCATTTGGAATGCAGCCCTGTATTTTTGACAGCTCATTAATTTTTTTTCCTTGGGGCTTTAGGGCTCATCAATGTCATTAGAACCCTTGACAGCTCATTCAGACTCATTTACACTCTATATGCAGAATTTTAAAATAATTAATAAATACAGTATTATTTGTAAATAATAATAAGTCAGTTAGTTAATTTATTGCTTTCTAGCCATATAAACTTGTGATAAAAATGAACATATTATTGATAAATCGGCAAATGAAGCTACAAATGTGAAAAGCAGAGCAAAAAATTATTTTATTCAAGTTATGAATTTTGCCCAATCAATCAATTCTTCCACCTTCCTGGTACTTAATTAATTTGGGGAATACTTCAGGAAGTTATTTTCCTAGGAATTTTACATCAGTAGGAGTAAATGAACAAAGCACATCTCTCATATCTTTCAACTAGTAATAAGAAATCCTCTTTTTGATGGATTATGAGAAATATCCAAAAGAATATTTGATATTTTATTTTTCAGAATTTTTGACATCATATTGAAGGGATTTGGGTACTACAGACCTGACAGGACACACAAGTTCATTTTACTGCAAGTTCACACAAGTTAATTTCACAGAAAAAAATACAATATTCATTCATGCAACTTACTAACAATAATTCTCAGCAATAATTTAAAAATAATTTTTACAGAAAATCACTCAAAATCTATTTTTTTTAAATTACACTCAAAGAGATAAATGCACAACGTGTACAACATGTCCACTGCCAACATATACCCAGAACTGTTAGCCCTCCCCTGCACAATTAATAGGAATTTTCAGCAGCACAGTTCTTTTAATCAAAAGCATACCCCATAGAAAAAGCACAACTCCCTCCCTCCAGATTATAAGAAAAAATTATAAATAAAACTAGTTTATTTTTCATGTGAATCGAAACAAAATCTGGCCACAAAGGGTTAAAAGTAATACTCACATGAGTCATATACTTCCCAGTAGGCTTCAGGACACTCATAGATAAATTCAGAATCAAACGAATGAAATCCCACACCTCACCTTGAGGTGTAGGTGAAATTGGAATGTCTGTTAAATCCCCAAAAACATAATCAAACTTTTGACCTCTTTTTATCATCTCTTGAAGAATTTTAACACAATCGTCAACCACAATCTGGAAAAAAGAAAGAAAAAGAAGTGATTATTTGGCATGAAATTCACACTCCATACAAAAATTAGGGTTTTCAAATAATACTGTTATACATCCTATACTTTGACTTGGCTCATTAATAGTTGTATTGAAATAGGTTAGGTTCCTGATACACTAAAAATAACCAAGATCCATCCAAGATTTTAAAAGGGCAATGAGGAGGTACGGTTTTCTCAATGGTGAAATACATAAAAATTATATTTGAAATAACGATTGTTGAAAAACATCAAAATTAGCCTCTAAATCCAAAAAATAATGAGAGGTAATTTTTATTCATGCAGATGGAAAAAGATTCTAGACAGATTTTTAGAAGTATTATTTGCTAGTATGTGTCAGAGAATTGAAAAATTATCAATAATAACAAAATTGAATCAATTAAGACAAGAGATTGTAATTTAATTACTGCCAGTTATATGTTCTCCCTCAATCTTTGGTTGAGACTTACCATTAAGTTCACTGAGAATATTGAATCTTGTTTTGAACAATATACTTCATCCAATTTTATAATAAATAATGGAAGATGCTACCTGCTCTTGATGTACAAGTAATCACTACAGAAACTCTCTGCATGCATCACTGTCAAAATTTTAGATACAACTTAGCAGTACATACGAAAAAAAATAATTAGTGATTGATTTTTACCTCTTCAATGAAAGTATTAGATAATCACTCATTGGATCTCTCTATTGACTACCAAATTTTATGCAACTTCACAAGTACTCAAAAACCTAATTCCCTTTACTCTTCCTCTGACATGATATTCAAGTAACTGAAACAATTGTTAACAGATAAAAATTGAGCACATGAACTTATTTAGGAATTACTTTGGGACATTAACAGGGAGGCCAGCATTTTTCTATAACAAATTTCCCTGACTTGTCAAGGTTTTCCAGAGAATACTTTTAATTTTTCCCAGACTTTTTTTGCCAAGTAGTTTTCAAGACAACTTGTGGAACAACTACATAATTGTTACAATTAGTTCATAAATTTTCCAATTTTTAAATTTCCAAGTAAAATTGGAACAAAAATATTACAAAAAGTGCAAAAGATTAAGTTTGTTTATTTATGAGCATTTATCACACTAAACATACATTAAACCAACAATTTAAACTCACAAACCTGGAATAATATGTACATAATACGATGCTCAAATTATTAAGACAATCGCCCACAACCCCAGTCTAATTTGAGTTGCTTTATTTCCAAAAGTAATTCTTCGGCTTTTCTACATGCTTCATCCACAATCTTTGTTTTCTTGAGAGCAAATTTGCTCAATCATACTGTGTGTTGTCAGTTTCTTTTATTTGTGCACCTCTGATTTCCTTTTTCTTTATAAAAAAAGATCAGATGAATTTCAGGCTGTATGAAATATGCCTGTTTCTTATCCCCACATAAGGTAAATTTGTTTTTTGGAGGAGAATCTTTAATAAACAACTGACAAGTACATTTCTATGTGGGAAATTTGGATCTTTGAAAGTATTAAGTTGCAAAACAACATAAATAAAAGTAAATATTAAAATTTTGAATTTATTTCACTTTAAATTGATAAAAATGGTAATTTTCGAATCCCAAATAATAAATATTGCTCTATAAAATTTGGATATTATTTAGAGCAAATCTTTTTAACATAATTTGCTTATTTTCCTGACTTCTCCAGGTTTTCCAGACTCTGGCCACCCTGAATAATTATAAAAACATTTCTTGTCTGAAAAGACAATGTAAAACACCAGAAAGGATAGATTATCAATTAGGTAAAGAGATTCAATAGGTTAGCCTAGTATGAGTATGCTTGTGGTCAAGAAGTCATTGATTAATAAGTAAAATACTTTGGAAACTTACAGGTGAATCACAACAAAATGTAAAATGAAAAATGTCAGCCCCGTATTATTTGCTCAGGACCAATTTCAAGTGCTCTGATCATCCAACTTCAGCCAATTAATCTTATATAAATTTTGAAATTTTCAAGAATAGATGTTGAACTTCCGAGGTTTGTTTTCGAAATTTATCCTCCCATTTACCAACATACCAACACACTAAGATCAGTTGTAGGAGCTCTTGAAATTAGACCTGGGTGGATAATTTGAGCTGAGTGTGCAGCAGACATCACTCAAATAATTTTTAATTTTAATCATGGATTTAATTTATTTTTATGAATGAAGAACCATTTATGGGGATATCTGTATAAATATTTATGTATTGTCCAAACCATAAGTGTTCAGGTATATTGGAACATTTGCCTAGACAGACTAAGTCTATAGACACATCCTTAGCTGGTTTACTTTTGACTGAACTCTAATGACAATGCTGACAATGCATCCTTCACACCAACTACCACATTCATAGTACTCGATAACATCAAAATTTCTCTTCATATTCTTAAGGAAGATGAAATATTCTTTGGGATTAAGTAGAGAAAGAGTAATGCCTGGGATGATAGATGCCTTCAAAGAACTTGACTTACATCCCTAAATATGACCATTAAAAGGTAGTCACATTAATTTAGACAAAGAAACACTTTCCTAGCATTTTTCTGGCACTTTCATTTCATTTGACTACATTTCCACTAATACTCTCTTTAACTTTACCTCATAATTTTCACCTTTATAGTTGTCCAAACAAGTTCCACAACAGCTTCGCATATATTTACGACATGCTTTAATGACTTTTTCATCAATCTAAAAGACAAATAAAATTCTATGAAATATTTCAAAGTTACAATAAGAAATGAATAAGAAACAATATATATTTATTATTCATAGTTTCACAGCTTCATTTAAGGAGACATAAAAACTATGCTCTAAACAAAAATTATCTAGTAGTAATTTAAAACATCTACAGTAAATTACATTTTCTTTAAAGTCATCTGAAGCTTAAAACAAACCTCCAGCATAGTGACAAATTTTGGTTTTTCCTTTAAGAGTTCATAAAGTAAGGCACCATCTCCTCCTCCAAGTATTACAATTTCCTTGTCCTTAAAATCTTCTTTACCCCTCTGCATCAATGTTTCTGTATATATCAAGTCACTTTCAGACAAGTCTAAAAAAAATAAAAAGAAGAATAAAAATTGAATTAGGACATATTAAAACATTATAAAAAACAGACCATGAATTATTTTACAAAGATGCACTTCTAATGAAGTTAAAATTCATAGTAAAAAGTCTCAATCAACCAGAAATTATAGACTTCAGTATTTGTGTAACAATAAACCTCTAATTGGGTATTCATCAGAGATCTACAATAATTACAAGTACAATAGAACATGGAAAGACCAATTTACATAAAATAAAATAAAATTTGATAATTTTCAAATGATTATTTTAAATTACTGGAAAATTAAGTAGTTAGAGAGAGGGAAAAAAATGAAAAGATGAAACAGCATTACATCATCCTCATGTAAAAAATATTTTATGATGAATTGTCAACAGAGTTAAAATTTTAATTCTGTGAGTTGAGCAAAGTAAGTGTGTCTCATGAATTAAAACAAAATATATAAAGGAAAGGAAACCAAACAAAAATTTTAAAAACTAAATACAGCAAAATCTTATTGCATCTATTTTATATTTAACATACAAAGTTTTTCATAATGCCAAAAAACTTTTCTTCATATCACAAAAAATTTAAATCAACATTTTAGTTTACATATTATATACTACATGACCCTTTGATAGTTCTCAGGGAGAGTTTAAAGAATACTTCATTGCAACCAGATGGCATTAATAAGCTTGTACAAATTAATTAACCCTTTCTTTTCTTATATGTTTTGCTGGAACCATACACACAACACCAGAAAATCTTAAACAACATCAATATACTGATATAATTTATATTGATATTAATATAAAACTTTTTTTTAAAAGATGTTTGAAATGCATTTTTAGGATGTGGGGGTAAAGCAGTTAATGAGATGTGTCAATGTAATTGATCCATAATACAATTCCATCAGTTGGTTTCCTACAGAATTTAGTCCCACGCACATCACCACAGTAAAATAAGATTACATAAATTTTCTGTCATGAAAATTACTTTGATGATGAATCTAAATATGAAATGATTTGTCATTTTGATGAAACTTTCTAATTTACCGAGGAGGATTTCATGATTACTTACAATAAAAGCCTTTGTGAGATCTAAGAATAATCTTACAGGGATTTCTTTTTTTGCTCTAGTGCAATCAAAATTTCACTGAGAAAGGCAAATAGAGCAGTTTCAGAAGATTTTAACTCTCAATCCATATTGGGAGTCTAATAATTTTGTTACATGTTAAGAAGCTATTTAATCAGTTTTTAAATGGTATTCTAGGATTTTTAAGAAAACTGTAAGAAAAGTGATACAGACCTATAGTTTGTTACATTATGTTTGTTTCCTTTTCTGTGAAATGGTTTAATTTCACAATTCTAGTGAAATGATTTTTTTCACAATTCTAGTTGAAAATTTTTGGGAAAATACCTAGGGTGAAGGAGTTGTTATACAAATGAGCAAAAGGTTTGATTACAAACATTGCTATATTTTTAATGACTGTCAGGTGTATTATCAATTCCAGAGAATGTTTTGTTTTTCACTTTACTAATTATTTGAAGGACTTCTTCCTCTCTGGTTTCCTTGAGATATATATATGTATGGAGTCTCCTCTTCTGTTCACATGATGTTTTGATTCCTATAGTCAGCCAATGATTTCTACTCTGTTGTTGTTTTTGTGCCAGCTGCTTACATGGGAGGGATATATGAAAATAATTATATAATAGATTGAAGAATGTACTGTACTTTTATCTACATTAGTGGTTTCATAACCCTGTGTCCAAGTTGCATTATTTAGAAGTATTCTAAATGTATTTAATTAGTGTAGTTATGACTACTTCTAGTTATTATGGGTTTTTTTGGGGGAGTTAGTTTCAGTTTCACATGAGATAATCTATGCCTACAAGGGCAACAACAATAAAAGAACATGAACAAAAGAATAACAGTAGGTATTTATTAAATAATTTCTTTTGTAAATATTAAATCCGCCACTGTCCATGGGCCCTTGATCGGAATTGATGGGATGGTCCCTTTGCTTGTCTCTGGAGAGTAACTTTGTTTATTGCCCTCCACGTGGTCATAAGTAGTTTGCAACTGCTCTTTTGACAAAGTTTACATCAAGGTTGAACATTAGGTTTAGTAAGTGGAGAGTGAGAATTTCTTTTAGAAAGATTCTTACTTTGTAAGTCATCCAGCACCAACAAATTGCCCAAACTCTTTGAGTGGACAATAAGAATATTCTGGAAATCTGATTTCTCATCGTATAATACTTCATCGATATCATACTCTAGGATCCGTTCATCTGAAATGAAAATAATATGACAAACTAATGAACATTCTTCCTATTACAAAATGAGGGTGAAAAGTATATTCATTCAAATTAAACGCACACAACAGAAACAAAACATTCAAAAAATTTATAACAATTACAACAATGAAGTGTGACATGCAAGTACAATTATATACAGCCATCACCACAGTTGTTTAGACAGTACATATGTTATTTAGACAGTGATAATAAAGGATAGGAAACAATGATAAAACCTGAAGAATTCAAGATTTAATCAATTAGCTACACAGATCTGTGCATACAATTCTAGTATTATTGTTGTGCATTGCCATGCAGTGGAAGACAGATTAAAATTCAGAGCAAGTGCGATCCACTCACAACACTGAAGACCATTTGATGTTAATCCCTGTCCACCCCATGAAGTCAGTTACATTAATACAAATAAATGTAATATACATTTATATTCACAATTTGAATAAACTTTTAGAAAGTTTAGTTTGAGAATTGTATAAACTATTAACAATTCATTTCACTTTTCAGCACTTACATTGGTAGCCACTGTGACCAAATGATTTTGCTTGGAAAAAATAACAATTGAAAAAATTATCCTCAAACATTTATTGATGATTGTACAATATAATCTGTAGAAATAGAAACAAACAGAAGAAAGAAAAAAATGTAAGACTTCTAATGCTGGATGTTATTTCTTGCCAGAATAAGCTAAAATTTGCATATTTTGTATTAATAATTGCTCTACCACACTATACTTTTGACTATTTCCATTATCCAACTGAAGTAAAGAATTGTAACTCCAGGTTAGATTTTTAACTTTTAAATATGGTCCAACTTGTGTAGTAAAAGACTTGAAGAACGTTTCCAAATACCTTGCAGATCCCTGGGTTGAGAGAATGTACAAGAAGAAATCAAACAGTTGTGATGCAATTATTAAGTATTGGTGAGTCATCCACAGATTTGTACATTGAGACTCCTGAAACGTATATGGTCATGTTACTAATTTCTCAGAAGAAAATGCTTAAATACCTGAAAATTCTTCCCAGCATTTTGTGAAAAAAATCTACAGCCAGAAATGAAAACTTTCCCTTCACCCTTATTATCAATGTAATAGAAGTGTGCGTCGATGACCGACTGAAACCATCAACAAATGAAGTAAAAAGATATTATCAGCATGGGACAATATATCCCTAAAACTCATTCAAAAAGAAAGGCTTACCACTGTTTTTTTTTCAATGTCATCCTTGTAGAATGAACAGAATACTACCAATCTTGCAAAAAAATACGCTTAATAATCTCCTCAATCACCTGCAAATTATTTGAAAGGCTACTGTCACAAAGTTTAAGGCAGTCAATATTTGTAACTCAGCTCATTACAAATATATGGATTTATTGACAGAGATTATTATTTAATTTTGACAGAGATAATTGATTAATAGAGCAGACCTTAAGGTCTGAGTCTCACCAAGAAAAAAGACACTTTATTATTATTATTATTATTCATTTATCCAATATTAAAATGTAACAATATAATTTAATAATAAAATTGTCTAAATTTATCCACAAATAACACACAAAGTTCAAAAAACTAATGTGAAAACAAATCTATACAAAAGAAGGATTCAAAGAGCAGTGTCGAGATTGAATACCAAGGGCTTCACAAGCTGTCACATATAAGTCAAATCTTGAAATTAAATATTTCACTTAAAGATAATATAATTATGCTTAATAAGGTGATTTTATAATCACAAGCATAAGAACAAACTGGCGGAACACTTCACATCTGAGGGGAATTTTAGGAAAATAATAAACATTACAGTTTAAAAGTATGAATTTTACTAGCTGAACCTGTGTGAATAATTCACACACAGATAATGAAAAATATGAAGAGCTTATGTAAATCAAATTCCCCCCTTTCATTAAAACGATCTGCACAAATATTTGATGAAATAAGTCAAGGGATAACAGAAGATGAAGTTCCATATTTGTAGTATTTAAATGAACAAATAAAATAACAAATTAGGTTCATGGTGCTTGTTTATATGTAGTAGCGCCCAACCAAAACTCTAGCAGCTGGACAGACATGAATAGCACAACCTGGAAGGCTTGCTATGTAACCCAAATATATGAAATGAAACTACAGAAATGTTGAATGATGTAAACTAAATGTGACAGCAAAAATGTATCAATTATATTTTCACCAGCAAGAAGAATAATCTTTAACCTCTTTCAAAGTTAAACAATATTATCAGATTTTCGAAAGGAGTATAAATATGTCAACCTCACTTTTTACAGAAATAATTACACTTTTATTTCATCTTAGCTGTCTAAAAAAGAAATTTAAAAACCGTATACAAGCCTTTTCATCTTGTCACACAATTATATTTCTCTAATTTCTTTCATTAAAAAACTAATGCAGAAAATTTGCAAAAAAAGTCATCTGTTGCGACTAACAGATTCATACAGCACCACAGCAAGAGATGGTAATTCACACAACAGTGCATGTATAACATAATATAAAGCAGGCTAGCAAAGATATCAGCGGCATTTGGAATTTCATTTACCCCTCCCCAATACAGATCGGTACTTTGTGTATCTTTCATTTTTTAACAAATCCATCCAGCAAGGGTGCAGATTTTTTAGTAGAGGATGAGGGGGCAGTGCCTCCTAGACAATGGACAGGGGGAAACAGTTTACTTTGTAACAGAGATGGGGTCCTTGGGATGGGAAGGTTTCCAATAATGATAAAAGCATAGCTTTTATAAATACCAAATTAATACAAATTGAAAAGTTGTTAAAGAAAATATAATGGTTGTCATGTTTTCAGCTCAGAAGGCCACCCAAGGGAAATCATTGTTCATAGTTAACAGTTGAAATGTTTCGATGATTTTAAGTGTTTTTGAACTACATTAATTGTGCCCAATCCAGATCTGATATTTATTTTGAATCACGTAGTTGTTTTTTGCAAATCAGTGAGAGAAATTGAAAATGTTTTGTCATTTTTAGTTTGATTAGAAATCAGTTGGATGCTACCCATCCAATTATTAGGTGGCAAATAGTCATTGTTGTGACAAAGTCATTGGCGACTTTCTACAGTGCTATGAGATCGTATGTGTGTTATCATTTCAAGTTAGTTTAGAAATTAGTTCAGAGAAATGTTTCAATAACTGAATTATGTTTGGTTATATTTGTGGTAGCAATGTTTTGGCAAAGCAATGGCAAGAAAATACAATTTTTATAAATATTGTGCATTTCACATTATTTGGTTTGGAGATCAAAATAAAAATTGGATGGCACAAAAGGTATGACATTATTTGGTTTGGAGATCAAAATAAAAATTGGATGGCACAAAAGGAATGCTGTTTATGTGTCAAGTGACTAAGACTATGTGACAATGCCTTGTGCAATTCTAATGGTTTGGAGGGAGCCAAAAAATCATGAACATTGTTGTTTTGATGCTAAAACTAAGAAAGATGTAATGTATCCAGTTATTCTGGCATCCAAACAACTGGTTGCTCACAATGCACCTCTTCCTATTCTAAAACCACCAGGTCAAGACGTTTCAGATGTTATTCAGAGCAGTTCAGAAAATGACACTGTCTATGACAACTTCAACCCAGAATAAGATTCAGCACATGAATTGTTCAATCAAAATGAAACAGAAGACAAAATATGGCTTAGTTTTCCTTTAAAGAAGTTGTGGTTGGTTGTTTTGTGTAACAAGAGAGATCTGAACTACAAATCTATATTTAAGACAATGTTGTAGATTTTTCATAAAATTAGCCTGTAATAAAAGTGAAAAATTTACTTTCTATATTCCACACAGTTTCCTGAAAACCTCGAAGATGCAAGCGAATAACAAAGGGAACATTTCAATCAGGATATAAAAATCATAGAAAAGAGGTATCAAGGATGATGGAATGCTAACACAATGCACACTCCTGATTTATGCTAAAAAGAGGCAGCAATATAAGGTGGGAGGATCAAGGAAGAAAAATGTTAATCCGCCAGAGAAAAATATTAAAATATTAAATTACTTTTATTCTCATTAAATTTAATATTTTTATCTAATGGGTGGAGTCGTCGTCTTCTAAGGTACTACAACATTCCTTTGTAGAACTTTTTGGCCTGCTCTATCACAGCCTTCCAATCCATTCTGTCCATTTTAGTGGTCCAATTCTTGATTTTCATGTTCCTGATATCTTTCAGCACATTATTACTCTACCTGTTTTTTTTTTATCTTCCTCTCTTTTTGGTGGATAAGGGGAACCAATTGAAGATTTTCTTCACTGCTCTACCATTGTCCATCCTGTGTAGATGCCCAAACCATCTAAGTCTCAGCCTTTATAAAATTTATTATGTTTCTAGATTTAATTATTTCATCCATTTCTCTATTACTTCTTATTCTCCAGGTGCCATCTTCTAATTTTATTGGGCCGTATATTCTTCACAAAATCTTCCTCTCAAATATCATTAGTCTTTGGACGTCATTTGCTTTGCGAGTCCATGTTTCGGCTGCGTATGTAACTATTGGTCTTATTACCGCTGTATATAGTTTTAATTTGGCACTTTTAGAGAAAAGTTAATCTTTAAACAATGCTTTACGAAAAAAGAATGCCCTGTTTCCAGCTACTATTCTTTCTTTAATTTCTTCTTCAATTGAATTATCTCCGTTTACAACAGAGCCAAGGTATTTGTACGAGTTTATTTCTTGATATACCACATCATCAATTGTGATATCTGTAAGATTCAGATCCCATCTTACACCTCATATACTTTGTTTTATGCGCGTTGATGGATAGTCCATATTGTATGGAGTTTACCTTGAGTTCAAAGAAGACTTTTCTAATGTTTTCTTGTTCTGTCGATTAGCAATAAATCATCAGCATAAGCCATACATTGTTTTAATTGAGTGGAAATGTTACCTCCAAGATCTAATAGGGCCAGGATTACGTCCATTACTACACAAAACAGTCGCCGATAGAGGATCCCCTTGCTTGACCCCAAAGTCAACATCGAACTCATCACTTAGCTGATTATTGATTCTAATTCTAGCTTTGGTATTACTTAGTGTGAGATTTACTAAGTTACTTAGTTTTCCTGGGATCTCGTAGAGGGTTTGCATGACCTGAGCACAGAATCAAAAGCTTGTGCATAGTCAACGAACATGAAATGTAATTCAATGCCATATTCTTGACATTCCTCGTATATCTGTCTGGTCAGAAATATGTTATCAATAGTGGATCTATTCTGGCAGAATCCAGCCTGAGTGTCGCTTAATTTGTTTTCCACTAGTACACTCGGTCTATTATTAAGTATAATAGTGAAGATTTTATAAGTTATGTTTAGAAGTGTTATGGGTCTATAGTTCTTACATTCCCTTTTTAAATACAGGGAATATTATAGCTTCATTCCATTGTAGTGGGAGTTCCCGAGTCCTCCATATTTTATGAATTAGTTGAGTCCTCCATATTTTAAGAATTAGTCGGTGTAATTTCTTTTTAAGGTTCCTTCCACCAAATTTGACTAGCTCTGGGGGAATATTGTCTGAGCCAGCTGCTTTGGTTTGCTTTACATGATTAATGATATAACAAACTTCACTAAATGTAGGTTCTTTAACATCGCCCTCATGTCTTGTCTGATCATCTATGACAATATTTTCTTTAATTTTATCAGGAGGGTTAAATATCTCCTTAAAGAAGTCTCTCCATCTCTGTAATATTTGTTCATCCTGGGCCAGTATGTTCCCTGTCGAGTCTTTACAAAGGCCTGGAGGATTTTGGTTCACCTTCAGTCCACTCAGTCCATTCCTTAAAGAATTTTCTTGACTTGTTACGTTTATAGTTTGCTCCTATAGCTCTTACTTTATCATTTATCCAATTTTTCTTCTTCCTTTGACGTGTTTTGTTGGCTTTCATTCTTTGGACTTGATATTTCTCATAAGTGGTCCTGGTTCTTGTTTGTAGCATCTTGTACCTTGCTTTCTTTTTCATTTCTATGGCTTCTTTACAATCGTCATCCCACCTCTCATTTCTCTGTTTTTCTGTATTATCTTTACCTATTGATTCCTCTGCTGCTTTAATTATTTTCCCTTTGATGTCTTCCCAGTCTTCTATTACATTTCGATCTCTTAAGCTGTTTTGATAGCAACTTTTTATATGACAATAATCTTTGCAACTTTTGCATGTTCATTTTGTTCCATTTCATTGTTGCTTTTATTTTCGCTAGATATGTTACAGGGAGTCTCTGTCTAATGATGGTTTTTAGCAGGTAGTGGCCAGAATCTATATTGGGACCTCGTAATTATCTTACATCTTCAATAAGCTCCTTACATTGGTTGTTCACCAAAACATAGTCGACCTGGTATAACGTTTCAAGGTCTGGTGTTAACCATGTTCCTTTATGCATTGGTTTGTGCTGGAGCTGAGTACTCATTATGTGCTTGCCAGTAACACTGCGGAAGGATTCCTCCTTACCTAGTTGCGCATTAAAATCTCCTAGAATTATTAATGTAACATTTTTAGGTATCCCATCAACTGCGTTTTGAAGCTGATTGTAAAGCAATTCTTTGTCTTTTTTAGAGTGATCATTGGTGGGAGCATACACATTAATTAAGGATATGTTGTTATATTGTCCTTTGAATCTTAAGATTCATATTCTTTCACTAATTGAGGAGAATCCAATGACGTTTCTGTACACTGATTTTCTTACAAGAAAGTCAATGCCTGCTTGTCCGGTACGATTATCTGGGCCATTATAATAGAAGGTGAATTGATATTTCTTGATATAACCACTTCCATTCCAATGGGTTTCCTGTACTGCAACAATTGACATTTGTGTTTTCTCAATTTGATCCACAAGTTGTTGTAATTTTCCAGGTCGCAACAAAGTTTTAACATTCCAAGAGATTATAATCAATTTCCCTTTCCTCGTTTGGTATCCATCATATTCCGAGGCTGCCTGCTAGAGTGTTTAGCTTCTTTTTTTTTTTTTACGAATGAGGAGGAGTTGGCCCAACATCAACCCTCCTCCTCTATCCAGTCTTGGGACTGGCAATGACCCTGGCAAACTACTCGATCCACTCTCCAGTCACAGGTGGAGTTATGGGAGAAGTTAGTATGGCTAAAATTTGAATATATACTAATGTTTTCTCAAGAAAAATTTTACATTTATTTTGCCCTCGTCACAATGATTACCTACTTTAATTACATTTGGACCATTTATACTCTAATATAGCCTAATTAACAATAATCATCCATAAAACATGGAGTACTCAAAGAAATGCAAGGAAACATATCTTGTTTCTGATTAATGTGAGTTTGCATACTTTCAAAAATATTCATTGGTGTAAAAATCTTGTGCGATTGAAAAAATAAATGAACACATCTGAAATCACAATGGGAAGTACTAATTGTTTTACTTTCTGAAACATCTCTCGAAAAGTTAAAGAATGCAACAGTGTAATAGACACATTTGCAACGTATGTACCACAAATACGTATAATGGCGTCTTTATGGATGTAACCGTGTGCTGGTAACAATGCACCCATCCTGATTATTTCATTCAAATTACATATTCTGTGAAATGAAGACTTATTAATCAGGAAGAGGTTCTTGAGTTGAGCTGAGGTCTGTTGAAATAATACTATTTATTTATGTGCCAATGTTCCAAACTATATTAGTTCATCATCAGGGCTGAAGAAAATGAATACCTCAGGACAGATTGGAGAAAAATAAAATTACATTGTGATATATAAATAAATACATAGTGCTTATTACAATTGTCACTAGAGGAATTACAAATACAATTTACAAAACAAGAAACCAGCTGGTCTGGCAGTGATGGATACAAGTGCTATGACGTCGTGATAGTAGCAAATGAGTAAATGTCTCAACTGATATCAATAGTTCCAAACCAAGTACAGTTGGAAGCTTATTAATAATAATTGTTGAAAAAAGTAGTCTGCCACTCCTCTGATGGTGGGTTTCAAGTCTGTTGGGGGAGCAGAGTTAGAACAAATCAGAATTTTTTTAAACTGATTTAAAGTGCAGACCAAGTGCAACTGAAACTTTTTATAGATATAAAGTGATAAAAAATAAATCGTCTACCGATTTTCTGATGGTGGAGCAATCCCCACACCAAGTGAATAATAAGAGAATGCACAGTCATTCCGTGACATGAGAGTAGTGTGAAATGGCCAGAAAAATAGAACCAAGAAGAACCTTTTAATTTCAGTCCAAAGATAATGAGAACAAATTATAAATACTATTGAAATGTCAGCAATTTCTGTGATGCTGCCTCTTGGAATACTAGAGCTGGTTTTTGCCACTGAAGGTGGTGTTCACAAGGTTTGGGTAAAAGGACCCTAAACTCTCCTCCAGCAAAAGGGCCTCAAATTTCAAAAATGACTCAGATCCTGTAGATCCTCTCAGCAGCCAGAGGGTGGGGGAGGGGGAGGGAGGGTCTCGACTTATCAGTCGACATAGTGGATACATCTTATTTCTACAGGAAATGCGCAGAAACAAGACAAGTCCCTAATAAAGATTGTGGGTTTACAGGAGCTCGCCATATATTTTTTTAATCGGCACAAACGGCTGACGGAAATTCGACCTCATGCTTGATTAGCGGCGATTAGAGATGGGCATCAGTTCGAGTAGGTCGGTTCTCCAATTGAACCGAAATATCACCGACCCAAACTATTCGAATCGCTTTCGAATCAGTCGGGTTGTCTGTTCCGGTTCGGTTGGAAATCGACTCGAATTAAAACCGGACCGAATGTAATTTTATACAAACCAGCATTCAATTAATTTGATTTATTCGCACGGGAAATTGAATGCCACTAACTAACATATGAAATATTACTTTTATTTATCAAGACTATTTTATGAACGCGGGTAATGTGTCAGATACAGATCTGCTAGGCAAAAATGATATGAGACTAGTATATGATAATGCCATTAACGTATTTTTTCATGTATTGTTGTTTTCAAACATTAACTGTGGAATTTTAAGTTTGTAATTGTTTTATGATTTTCGTGTTACAATACGAAGAACAGAAGTCGAAGATGAAATATGTTTGGTCTGTAGAATACAGCTTTTCAGTTAACATCTGAAAAGACGTTTCAATAACAGACTCCACAACTCAAAACCGACCACAACCAACGAAAACCGAAATTTTTTCGATCGGGTCGGTTTATTTGACCATACCTAGCGGCGATATAGTCATATTTATTTTCAATCAGAGTTTAAGAATTAAGAGAATGTACGTTATAGCCACGCGTGAATTCTCGACCAGATTTGTACGTTAAACTGTTCCGGGTAGGTGATTCATTTTTATTATTTTTTAAAATTTTATTCAGATGTTTCAAGTACTTAATGGGGGAGCGGAAAATTGCCTGCCCCCACCTCCTGTCACCCAGTACGACATTATAGGAGATATCCGAACTTGGAATTACATTCACTCTCTTTCAGATTGTTGTTTGTTTTTTTCTCTTCAATTTCTTACACTCTTACGTTCACTCTGTACAGTTTGTTTCCTCTTATCTATTAACGAACATCTTGATAACAGTAACTAGTCAACAACAATGCAATCCCAGAAATCAGATACAATATAGAAAGTCAATTTACGATGTTGTGTCAGATAACTTTGTTTTGAAAATACATCTTCAAAATAAACATTTCCCATACTTTTACAGATGACAAAAACAAACAACACCCTAACGTAAGAACTACAGTAATACCTCTGTTTTCGTTGACTTCGGTTATAGTTAATTTAGTCTTATTTTTCTGCAAAATTTTGAATATTTTCGTCTGCGTGCCTCGAGACCTCGCTCCTAAATTGGCGGAAACAATGTTTGCAAACATATTTACTGGTTCCACATTAGCCAAATTTATAAAAGGGGGGCGGGCAGAAACAGACCTCTGTGGACAACTATCTTGTGCAACGTGGGAAGCTGGTTATAGTGCCAAAAGAAAACGGGACGTGACCTAAAGATAGTGCCTTGATACCTAAGGCCCTTATGCGAGTGGATTTTGTTAAATGTTGTATTCCTTAAATTTATCTTTTATATTAACATTATTTAACATTCATTTTCTTAATGCTTTTATTCTTAAACTCAATATTTCTTCTCCATAAAATGTATTTTGGTTTGTATTTTCTCGAGGGTTTCGAGCTAATTAATTGGACTTGCATTGATTCACATGGAATAACTGCCTCTGTTTTCGACGGTTTTGGATTTTGCCGATTGTAATTGGATGGATAGCGACAAAAATCGGGGTATCACTACATCACAACTTAAACAAGAAATGATTTTCGAAATCTTGATCATTATAACAATTAACAACCATAAAAGGAATTGACAGTAAAGTGTCAAAAATCTTCACAAGAAAATGGAAAACTTCAGGGATTATAAAAAACATGAATTGATCATGAACCTCATAAATCTTAATTTCTCAGACAATTAAGTAATTGCGACTGATACAAGCATCACATGAAACCTGCTTTAGGGGTGCAACTCAAAAGAACCAAAGAACACATACACAACAACTAGAAAAACACTGAGCAACAAGGATGGTACATTTCACAATTTCAGTAACTGCACAGGTGCTTCAGGATATGACTAGTATCTTACACAGCCCAACTGAACACGTGATACCATACACCCACAATTTACACCACAACGAAAAACCAAATACAATGCTACATTAAACTTACATTCAACAACAAATTTCCCATGAAGCCATTCGAGGCTGCAAGTGAGCCTTAAAATACATAAAGAGCAATATGTTTACAACACTTACCAGAAGTAGGGAAGAATTTTTTTATAATACTTCCTCTTGTAATGGCAGGTAATGCCTGACTTCTAATTCCTTTAATACTTAATTTTATTGAGCTTTCAATTTTTCGAACTGACTGCAACAAAACCAAGAATTGGAGGCAAAAAAACAAATGCAAAATAATATTTAAAAATGAAAACCAAATTGTAATTAGTGCAAATGTAAAAACAAAAAACATTCATGTAAAAAAACTTAAAAGCCTCTCTGAGCAACAAAAAAGGGGCATAATTGTGTACTTCAAATTTAGATCAAATCATGATGGAATCAGGCCAAAGTAGTGATTTCATCATGGTAATTGATCGATTAAAAACATACTAAAAGTAAACCACCTAAATCAGTAATTTCTATTGAGCAAATATCACCATTTGGTAAATGTAAGGTAATAAAACAAAATTAATGAGTTTTTAATGTCTCCATGTACCTTTTCCTGTAATAAGGAAAGTCTTAAACTCTCATATTTTGTGAATTTAAATACATTGCACTGTCAAGATATAAGACAGGTTTGGGTAACTTCGGAAAAGACAATATTAACTAACTGAATTATGCTTCTCAGAAAAATGTAAGTAAAAAAAGTTTAACGTAATATAACTCATAAAAATTAACATTAGGGTGACTTATTGGCAGAACCAAATTTTATTCAATGGAGAATTATTTAGACAACAATATCTTCTATATCAACCAATCAAAACATCTATTTTGATTGTTTGAATGCATAGACAAATTAACATTTATTTAATTTTCGATTTTTCTAATCTTATTTCCAAATAATGACCTGTTTTACATGAGCTTGGTTCTTGTCACCATTACTTCGCGCGGGCGCTTGTCACTCGCGTTTGAACCCATGAGTAAACAAGCACGATTAGTACTACGCATTAGCAAATCCGGGAGTGCGAGTATTAATGAACAGAAAGTCTTACTATTCACTGCGCGGGAAGTAGCTACCCCCATCACAACGCCACTTGTCTCGTCGCCGGGCCCTGCGCGCGTCGTGTGAACGGCCATGCAAGAGCTTATAATCTAGATTATCCGTTACATACTCATGAATAAATAAATTTGTAGTAAAAAAGCAGTTACAAACTGCGTACGACCTCGTGGAGGAAAATACAAACTCTTTTTTCTTAGTTAAAACAGCACTAACTTCTTAACTGATTAACGTAATGAAATAATTGAGGAATTTACTCTTATCTTATTTTACTACTAATTAATAAATTACTACCAAATATATTACTGACTTACAATTGGATTCACAAATTCAATACAAATTTGTAGGTGTACTTTTAGACAGGCTAATTTGGACTTATATGAGGGATGTTCAATAAGTAATGCAACACTTTTTTCTCGGCCATTTTGGTTCAAAAACAATTGGAATTTGGTTTGACACATCCTCGCAACATCTCATATTTCCGTCACTTACCGAAAGACTGCAGTGCTGTACCCAGTTTTCAAAATGGCGTCTGCAACTAAAATGCGTGCCAAGAAAAGAGCGGTAATTGAATTTCCTTTAGCGGAAAACCAGAACACAAATGTTCGCAGGTGTTTACAGTATGTATATGGACACCTGACACAGGATAACGGCACGGTGCGTCGTTGGGCGAAGCATTTGTCGTCAACAGAACAAGGAGAAGGAAATCTGTCTCCCACGCGCAGTCTGGGCGCGCACAACTGTGAGGCCTGCAATTTTACAACTTGCAGACACTAATTAATAATAATTCGAGGTGATCGGCGAATAACAAACAACTCAATGCTCATCTTGACATTATGTTGGTAGTGCTGACACTTTTATACCGGTTAGTGTGCACAAAGGTTTGCGCCCGCAGGGTGCGAAAACGCACTTCTCTTTCCGCTCCCTTGAGATCACAAAACTTCGGTAAACTCTTCTTCCTCATAACCCGGATCTCGCGCCTTTAGACTTCTATCTCTTTGGCCTACTGAAGGATGGACTCCGCGGTGAGCACTGCATGATGGGGAAGTCATTGATGTATACTCGAAGTCATGTTTCTTTGCTTCGAGAAATTCAATTTAAGACAAAAAGCATGACGTAAACAAACTGTGTTTATTAGTTAATTAGTCGCAGAAATTACTTTATTGATCCTCAACGTGGTCATAAGTAGTTTGTAACAACTCTTGACAATAAATTATTTCTTAATTTACTGTCCGTCTAACTGGCTTGACTATGGTACAGAACCTGTGCTCAATGTAGCCAACGCTCTTACTTCATTGTCCATAAGAGTAATGATATTTGAATCTCGCGTTATGTAGGCAGGACATTCGTATTTCTCAAAATTTAATTCCATCGCCAACCTCAGACATCAATTCAATTCACGTGCTCTTGGAGCGCTACTATGTTCTTTGTGGAACGAATATCACCTCGTCTTAGTTTGTTGGGTTATTAACTTCTATTTCTTCACAGCAAACAGCCGCCTTTGTGACTACCATTAATACGTATGTGGATGTAACTTGAATTCGTAGAAGTTGGCAATTCGTGTTGTGCAGCCATATTGCATAATTTTCGGCAAACTTACATGACTTGGAGTATAGCAAGAATGTAGCTCAGACACATACCAGTATCGTGATGGCATCACATTACGGTGGCTAAGGCCATAGAATTGAACGGAAATAGCGTTACAAAATCGGGTTTTGTAACTAAAGAATTGGGGAACAATATGGTTCATTTAAATAAATAAAACCTTCCTGCTTTGGAAATAAGTGTTGCATCTATTATTGAATGCCCTTCGTATATGCCATAAAGTACAGCAGAATAAGAATAATTCTGCTCCTGGGCGAAATTACTTACTACAAGCTTTTATTTAACTTTTATACTACTAACTAACCGGTTAGTTAGTATGTTATGGGCCAAATCTTACAACAATTTTAAACCAGTTCCCCAAACCGATTGAGCTGAAATTTGGCACACTTATATAAACTCAATGACAATGCAATATTACGATGTCTAACAAATAAAATCTTTTTCAAAAGTTATTTTAAATAATATTATTTCGAGATAACTCGCGGAGAATAATTTCTGGGAAGCATCCTCAGAAATGCAATCAGTATCTTCATACAAATAAGAATGAATTGCATAATCTGCATCTTTTCGTTATAATAATTAAGATCGCTTCTCAAAAGGATGTTTATGCTGAAAGGTACGAAATTTACATAAAAGTAAATACCAATTAATTTCATGGGACATTGGTTTGTAAGGAAGTACTTGCCCAAGTGTATTCGCACAAGCTTTTTGAAGACAAATAATTCAACATAAAATATTAAATAATTTCCAGCGATAAAGATAGTAAGTACGTATATTTGTATTAAGATAGGGTACTGTGAAATATGCATGGAGGTATTACCGTTTGGCAGTACATTATATTAAAAACCTGAACTTATTTTATTCGTTTTAGTACGAGTACATGGCTTAAATAATAGTTTGTTTAAAAAAAAGTAATTTGCTTTATACTCAAACCTTTACGGAATACAATTGATAACTTAATGTACAAAATATGTGAAGAGTATACCTATGCTCGGGAACTGGTTAACAATAATGTACTAAAAATAACGTAAATCTAGAAAATTAACCCAAAATAAAAACTTTTCCAATAAGAAATATATTTTATACGTCATGACTTCGACAACTTTGGTCAATTTTTCAGTCCGTACCAGAAGCTTTGATTTCTTTTACTATTTCATACACGTAGTATATAAAAAGTATTGTAATCGCGAAAAACTTCGAAAGTCAGATTTTAACGGAAATATCAGTTTTGGCGATCTCTGATTCTGAAAAAGTTTTTGGCATAACGTTGAATGTTTCTCAAACACGGCTCCAACGAATTTGCTTCATTTTTTTGTACACTTCTGATAACATAAAAGGGCCCATTTATTTATCTAAGTCCCACGCTCTGACCAGTTTTGGATCTGTTAGGTTTGCAACGCCTTTCTCCTTTTGCTTCTTCCTCTTCGACAGGGGAAGTTTCGTTTGACCAATCGTAGGTCTATTTGAAACGGCGCCCATATTTGGAAGACTAATAGTACCGCTGGTAAATCGTAACGAGATAAAATGTTTCATTACACCGCTATTAAATAAATATTTTGTATTATTTTATTATACACATTTTGGACTTCTATAACAAAAATATTCTGTATATTCTTGACTTCAATAAACTTTACCATTCTCTATATTTAAACGACATCTCGAGATTCGTTGTCTCGCAAGGTCTTCATAGGCAATGTAAACGATATTAGAGTTTCTGTAAAAAGCGTATTAGGCAATGTAAACGATATTAGAGTTTCTGTAAAAAACGTTTGCGTAATACCATGATAAAATATAGTTTTTAACAGAATTTGAATATAATTGCAAGATATCGTATGGCATTGGTATAATTCGAATCACAAATTACTTATAAATATTCTTATAATTTCTTATATTTATACAGTGAAGTAAAGAAATCAAATCTCATTGCCTACAAATGATGTGTATTGTCGAAAGTAATTTCACATAATTTGCGATTCTCTTAAAATTTTCATACATGTGAAAAGGAATTAAATAAATGTAGAAAACGTTTGTCTAAAATATGAAATAATAACAAAAAAGTTTAATTCTCGAGTTATAAATAATATAAAACTACTTAAGGAACAAATAAATTACATGTTCTAGTGACATTTATCCACGATATAACGATTTGGTAGTAATCGTGCAACCTAAAAAAATAATCAGAGATCAATAATATGAAAACCTCGTTTCAGATATGAATAAATAAAAAAAGACAAATCCCTTTTATTTATTCCAATCAAATTGAAATGTATTAACTCA
>NNCF01127036.1:293071-327963 GCA_002313205.1 Laupala kohalensis
TGAACACCGGGGAGATGACCCACTTCGCATTTGGCACGGGGTCATGGACTGCTATAGACCTATCAGTTTGCTCTCCTGAAGTTGCTGATATCTTTCAATGGAAGGTAGAAGATGATCTGCATGGTAGCGACCATCATCCTATCTGGTTGTCCTTGCAGGAACGTGTGACTATTCCCGAAAGCAAGCCACAGAAATGGATTCTCAGTAAGGCTAATTGGACACAGTACCGTTCCCTGTCTGTCTTCAGAGAAACGGGTAGTGTCCAAGAGATGGTCGACCATCTGACCCAGGTGATTCATCACGCCGCTGAAGAATCCATTCCGAAAACATCCATTTTTCCGCGAAGACCTCCTGTCCCTTGGTGGAACGACGCACGTCGGTCCACCATTCGGGCAAGACGAAGAGCATTGAGGAAATTTGAGTCTAGTCCATATCCGGAAAACCTCGCCGCATATCGGATTGCTAGAGCAAAAGCGCGCATAACTATCAAAGAATCCAGATCCACATCCTGGAAAGAGTTTCTAAGCACTATTAAGAGAACAACATCGTCCACTAAAGTATGGGAGTCAATCCGAAAGATATCTGGAAGGTATTCTCGAGTCCCAATATCTGGCTGGACTCAATTGTCAGGGTCGGGTTCTCACCAACAACAGAGAAATGGCAACAGCAATGGCTCAATATTTGGCTGACCTAACATCTACAGCGAACTGCGATCCTGATTTCAAGAGAAAAAGGGAAACAGCAGAGAGCACATCTTTTGACTTTCGTTCCACCAACTGGGAACCCTACAACTCTTCCTTCTCTATGTGGGAACTTGAGTAAGCTCTAGCGACAGCCCACAACACTGCTCCTGGCCCTGATTCAATTAATTATGAAATGCTGAGACAACTCAGTCTCTAGTCGAAAGAATACCTTCTGCAATGTAAATGGACAAGCAGACGTAGAATACACTTTTTGTAAGCTGAAATGAATGATACGACAATATAAAATACATAGGAGGACAGCCAACGCTTTGCGTATACGAAAATACATGAATTTCTGTCTACAACGAAATTACATTTACGTAACACTTTTACGATATTTATGACGTATGCCGCTATATGTTTTAAATAATACTCTCAATATTTATTTTACTTTTAAATTTCCAATAAAAGGCAATAATGAGTTTATTTAGCGACTTTGAGAATTAGTAGAGCACTGGAAGACGACCAAAATATAGAGTACCACGCCAGAAATTACTTTTTCACTATATAAGTTTTTCTCGCTATGATGCAGACGAAGAAAAGTACTTTTTATGTGAGAAAAGTATATGAGAAGGTATGTGCAATGTTTTTGCACCACTAGTTTATTATTCAAAAGCTTAAAATCCACAGGAAGTCGATTGATTAATGTTTGAAAACTTGTTAGGAAACAAACAAGTTACGGCGACGCGCCAGATTGAATTTTGCCTATTTATTCCTCTCACTATCACCAACATGTCAACAGTCGCTTGATACTCATCACCCAAGTGTGCCTAGTAGCCGTAACTAGTACTAGTCAAAAGAACTAAGCTCGTGTTAACAAACATATTACAGCTTAACACAAGTTGAAATATATTATAAACAACTTTTTCACAGATGCATTACTGAAGAGAATTTGCATCCCTTGTTGTGCAATAGAGGTTCCCAACGGACCATATGAAAACGATGCGATCGAGTGACCGATAGCGCAAGATTAAGCTGACTAAGGAGACTGGGAAGTGCAAAACCGCACACAAACAAAAAAGTACAAAACGAGTAATAAATTCGTTGTAAATAAGAAAGGTTTATTGCATTTAACGCTCAAAAGACTAGTGGTCCCATTTTTTAAGTACGCTAAAAGGAAAAAATTCTTAATGATTCGTAGTAAATCGATTACATAAAGTTTTGTTTCATTTACTCTCATTTGTTATCAGCTGAGAATGAATATGTTTAGTTTTAATTGTTCATCACATAAATTGGAACTTAGGACATTATTGGTCCGCAGTCCCAGGCATCGAACTCATTGCTACTTATCCTGTTTATTTAAGTCAAAATAGTTGGAATCGAGGGGGCGTTATAAGAACATTCAAATAATCGAAAAAAAATACAACTTAAAGTAAAAAACTGAATTTTTAGGCCCAAACTATTTAAAATTGAATGCATGTTTTTATGAATACAACAGTTAATATGACATCGAGATCATGAAGTGAGTGGCTGAAATAATATACAATTAGAATTCCCACACGAAGGATTTTTTAATAATCAGTATCAAAAGGCTTACCTTGAAAGTATGTGTCATTTTCTCCCCGATGGCCAGAATTTATCGTCTATTAGTTGAAAATAAGATATGATGTGAAAATACAACTTCTTAGTGAATTCTAAAGTAATTGCCACGTTGAAAATATTGTGAAGTTAAAAAAAGGATAGGAATTCTTGAGGTTTGGTCATAGACAACATCCATCAGATTGTCAACATTTCGACTTTTATTAGGTTTTTATGAGGGCTCTCTTTCACTATCGCAAGATATCATACATCAAAATAGTGTCCTGAAGAAGACAAAAAGTGGAAACGTTGGCAATCTGATGGATGATGTGCAGATCTCGAAGAATTACTATTCCTGTTGTAACACGTGGTAAAGATTTTCCAAGTTCAAAGTTGCAAGGCGTAATAAACATCTCTCTTTGACAAGTGAAAATAGCACCAGATAGATAATTTGTACGTATATGGAACCTAAGTGAGTTAAAGTATGATCCTTTATAAAGAATGAAGATTTTCAAGATTTTAAAGGTGTTATTTTGATGTTTCTTCATTGCGAAACGAATTTCATTATTCATAAGGTAGACTATATTTTACTAATCAACTCTACCAGACTTCGTTCGGGAGTTCCTTATTGAGATTCGGTTTATCCTTTTTATAAGTTATTGTAGACAATCATGACACTTAAGTACAAAGTGTACCTTTAACGTATACCATGTCGTTATCGCTAACGACAAAATCACGAAAATATGTCTACTCCTTTGCTCTCAGAAAAATTCAAATATCAAAACCCGTTTCTAAATTCAAGAATTAAAAATGTTTACTAACAAATTCGAAGATGGTATTTTGATTAGTTCCATATGTATGAAAAGTTCAAAATTCTTATATAACTCAATTCACCCTTTAAAATATTTCCAGTTTTCGGCATCTACAATAAAAGTCATACACCCCGACAAAATTTCAGGTTTCTATCTTTAATAATTTTCTGTATACGATGATAAATATATCACTCAGCAAGTAAACGCACCAAACTTTTCCATCGTCTTTACCCATTGAACAGCAAAATATCGAAATCTCCAGAAATTTGCTCTTAGATCTTTCATTCAGAAATATTAATAAACAGATAAAAATGAGTTGACATCCCTAATAGTTCATGATATAAACATCTGAATTTCATTAACGCGAATGAATGTTATAAATTGGTGTAAAAACACAGAGTGTTCTGTGATCTGTGCCGAGCGGCCAACATGGGCCCGCGTCACGCGGGACACAATATTAATACAGAATATGCACAATCAGTCTAGGCAAGACATACATGATTTCTTTACACACAGCGATTTAACAAAATTAAGAGAAAATTACTAGGAAGAGAGGAATGTAAAAGCAGTTCCTAGAATTCAAGGCTGTATGCAAAAATATCTTGAGTAGCAAAATGCTATACGTACATTGCAGTTTAGCAGCTTCATTTCTTTTACCCTGAAGTACTGCGATCGCATTCGAGGCGAACGTCACAACGCGGCAAGAAACACCTTTTTCCCTCCTACATCCACGAGGATAACTTTGGTCATTATGAAAATGCCTTGCATTAGTCCGCTTTCTTAAAACAAATTGTTTGAGGATTAATAAGTTTTTTCTTAAAAAAAAAACCTAAACATTCGCAATATTTAGAATAAAGACATTCTCTGACTAGAAGAATGGGAAATAACTTAAAAACCTTAAGTGTTTCTCATCCGCAATCAATTTATAATTAAATATTTGTTCGGGATATTGCAAGACTTGATTAATTTACTTATCCTTCTCCAGAAACCATGAAATCTTATAATTTAAAAATGTAATCGTTCTTTTGTGGGAGTGTTTTTCCCACGCCATTCTAACTTTGCCAAAAATTAACTTGAACGGATACTTAGTTTCTATTATATGAAGTATATTTTGTAAATTAAAAATGTATACTCAATTAAATTTTACAACAGATATAATTAGTTGTTCAAAAAGCACTGGTTCTCATAATATTAGTTTCAAAATTTCATCGGGGTAGATTATTCTAGGGATAATTTTTTTAAATTACAGTGAACGTCGATTACACCCGGTAGATTGCAATTGTTTCATATTCGAGAAAGAAAGCCGTTTAAGATGCCACAAAGAACATATTTTCAACTACAACAGAATCGTACAATGAGCTTTACGAAACAAAAACCAACAGCAATAATGCTTCACGAACGCATAAAACTTTCTTCTGATATTCACGACTATCATCATCGGGAAGAAAAAATGTCAATTTTTGAGAAGAATCCATAGTATTATCTTCACACAAATTGACAAAGATTTGAAACGCAATTAACATTTATGCTAAGGTTTTTCATGAAAACTGAATATGCTAGAAATAAAATGAAGCTGTCAGACGAGCAAAAACGTGCGTGTTCAATTACAGAGCAATTTGCGTGCAATCGTCTCATGCTCTAAAATGTACAGAATAAAAATTTTAAGGGAGGAAAGTAGATGAATGTTCTTGGGAGCTGACCTAACATTTTGTTCCCAACTTGTCCATAAATAAGTTCTTAAATCAGTAATTAGCTGCTGTCTTGAGTTCTACCAAGCAATTTCTTCGAAATCAAAATTGTAGGGCGTCCTATCCTCCCAAACGCAAACATCACTATTTGTGGGAAGGTGTGCCAAGGATTATTTACAAAGCAAAGTTTGATAGTGACGGCGTTACTTTCATGAGTTCTGGGCGTTCTGCGTGCTTCATACTTGAGTATCTGAAATTTACAAGTTAGCAAATTCTGGAAATTAACCAAAATCTACAGAGATTTAAATACAAAGCAAAGCAATATACGGTAGTTTAAACCTGCCCCCTTTAATTCGTGTTAGATCTAATTTACTTTGTTCTCTGATCGAGACTGGTCGGTACCACAAGTTATAACACGGGCCAAGCTATAAACCAAACCAAATTTTCCGAAAGAATTTACTAAAATTCTTTCATGTCATTCCAAACAACACTAGATATACTTTATCTTAAGTAGTTCACAAACTAATATAAAACATAAAATAGTATTTTATATTAGAATTTAAGATACATTAAGGAGAAAATATGCGGTGAACCATCCACTGTCAAAAAAAATTAACTATATATGTGAGAACAGTGCATTAAAACATAAATAATTTGATAATTACCAGCATAATTTTACCATAAATGCTTTGTCACGCTCATAAGTTGTAGATATAATATGAAATAATTTAACGTTCAAGGTGAACAGTGGTGGAATTAATGGGCTGCATTTGACAATTTGTCACCTGGGTCCACTTCGTCTAAAGTATTTAGGATCCTCGTAAGCCAGGGCCCAAAAGAGATCTAAATCTTCCATGAAATTCGAGTAATGCTCTTCGTTGGGTGAGGACGTGTTTTCCGTGTGCTCCGTAAATAGCCGCAGGTAGAAACACAGGTGTTTGTTGGTGCTTAAGTGGGCGCTGAGAACTTTACTTCTAACCATCAGATAAGTATTTGTTTGTTATTCTTTATCTAGCTTGTAATTTTACTTAATTGATATCTTTATCTGCTCAATAGTTCTACCTCTTGTTTTGATATTCATTTTGTTGTTGTTACTACTTTATTTTTCCCTCTCGTTTTCTTTTTAACATAGCTGCGAAAAATACTAAGGTTTGTGACTTTAGTTCGCAGATTGAGACGGTTCTTAACTTCGATGCGTTTATGCACAGGATTAAGCATGCGGTTTCGGAGGCGATGGATGTGAAGATTGCTGCGTTAGTGAATAACTACGAGGCGAGGCTCGAGGAACAAGGGAATCGAAGACCTTCGTACGCAGTTGGACCTGAAGTGCGGCGACCTGGAGCAGTACCAGCGTCGGAATTCCATCCGTATTTTCAGCAAAGCAGAAGTCAAAGGGGAAGACACTGCATCGCCATAGACGTAGTAAAAAAGATAGGTGTCAATTTATATCGCTGATAAAGATAGGTCATCGTCCTAAAGTTGCTGGTACGAAGCGTCCTATAATTGTAAAATTTACCGGTAGGAAACGGAAATAAATTTTTCAAGCGAAACGTGGACTCCGTGGATCCGATGTGACCATCAGGGAGGACCTCACGCGGATGAGGCTGGAGTTGCTGCGCGCAGCCATAGACCGCTTCGGTTATACCAACATGTGGACGACGGATGGGATCATCGTGAAGGTTGGGAATATAATACATAGGGTTTCAAGTAAACATGAGTTGGACAAATAACAACGGGGCAAACTAAAACCTAAGATTTTTCTTTACTCTTTAAAATGTTAGTATTGTTTTCAATTTCATATTATTTTGGTTTATTATTATTATTATTTTGTCTTTATGTTTACCATTACTTTTCTATTAGTGTTAAATTTATTTACTTTTAAATTATATTTACATTTATTACTTTCTAAAAATATTAGTAGCATAAATTTGAACATTTTGACGAAGTTTTGACTTACATTAATACTTTAATTTCATTTCATTAAATATTTTGTCATAGATTTTAATAATATTGAATTAAAAATTACCAGCATAATTTTAAAATATTTTGGTAAAGATTTAGTTTACATTACAACTTTACAATAATTTCATTAAATATTTTTGTTATAATATTTTGACTAAGTTGAATTTTAGGAAATTTTAAAAATATCAAATTATTCCTAATATTTTTAGGTAAGAATTTTATTTTAATTTGGACTAACGCATATTTTATTTTGAGTGCACATTATTCATTCCCTGGTAAGCAAGTTTTGGCAACACCCATATTACGAAATGTCTACTTTTCCTTATGCGTCAGAAAATATGGTCAGTCGGGATGTCGGATTACCCCACCCCGTAAGCTCTTTACCTGCTTCCAGTTGCCCCGCGTCCCTCCAAGAGATTCAAAACTCAATCTCAGATTCCTTGTAATTTATCCGTATTGCATGTAAACGCGTAATCATTTAAGAAGCGCCACTCGGAAATTTTAAACCTATCTGATGTTATTACTGATTTGTTACAGGTTAGTGAAACGTGGTTGAAATTTTCAATTTCGACAGGTATTGTGTCAGTGCCAGGCTATAATCTGTTCAGAAATGATACGAAAATTGTTAGGGAAAACCTTAAAGAAATGTCCGGAAGTGAAGTTGCAATATTTGTTACGGATAACATAGAAACAATAACCATAAAGAAGTCTACAAATAAACTGGGCATAGAATATTTGTTTTTAGAAATTTTAATAGGAAAGAAAAAGATCCTTATTGTAGTAGTCTACTGGCCTCCTAACGGAACATATGAGACTGCGAAACTTCTGGATGATGGCTGCGTTTCCTCAGTCGACTCATGACCGTCGTCGCGTGAGCATCTTCCTCGGAGCGCTCCCGGCTTTGCAGGTGTTTCCTTGAGCAGGTAGCCGACGGGCAAGTGTCATCTACCCTCAGTAATAAGATAAGTACACATTTTTCAGTAACTACTTTTTTGTCAGCTAAATTGATTTTTTTATTTTAAATTAACTATAGCAGATTTTTTAGTGCGATCTCATTGTTGTGTTCACTTGTCCCATCTATTGTTAAATCAGCTTTTTTTTCCTTTTTCGCTTTTTTGAGATAAATAAGTTAATAATGCCTCCCAAACCTGCCAAGTCTGTTAGTGGATCTCAAGTTTCTTCTGAGATTGCCGATGCGGTGCAACAGGTCTTACAGTCAGGAGATGTTCTAAATACGTTAGCCAACTTAGTGACGGAGCTAGTCTGTAAGCGACTAGAAGAAACGATTAATTTTAATATCAATTTGGTTTCAGATCTAAAAAAGGCTCTAGATACGTCTAAACAGGAAGTTACTGATCTGAAACGCCAATTCGAGGAGCGGACTGACCAACTCTAGATGTATACGCGTCGCAACTCGCTGCGTATCTTCGGAGTCGCAGGACACGGACATCTCGGCTGTGAATGTCGCTACGCAGATAAGTGTACCTCTTGATTTATGTGGCAGAAGTCGTCGAAAGATCCAGGGTAAAATTCACCCGATAATCGTAAAATTTGTGTCTTACAGGAAACGGCGAGAAGTGTTCCGCGCAAAATGTCAGTTAAAAGGGACTGGTATTACGATTCGGGAGGATCTTACGAGATGTAGGCTGGAGATTCTTCAGGCTGCCATTGCGCGATATGGGACCTCGTATGTGTGGACTGAGGATGTCATAGTAAAGAAAGGAGCGACGTGCCACCGAAACCAAATTATGGCTGAGATGTCAAAACTTTAATTAGCCGTGCGCTCGGCTGTACAAACCAGAGAAACTTCAATTTTCTTGTTTGTATTTTTTCTTCTTCTCGTTTGTATTTTTCTTCTTAATTTTCAATTTTCTCTCTACTTCCAGTCCTTTTTCTATAATTATTTTTTGAATCCTTTTCATCTATTAATATATAACATTTCCCCCTCACCACTTACGGAAGTTAACTACTTTCTTTCTCACCAAATCCTCGTTAAATTTCTTTATTTTATTTTTTTCTCTTTCCGTTTTTCCCCTATAGTAATTTAACGAAGAATTTTTTTCTCACCTCTACTTTACTAAGGTCTTTCTTATAACTTATACTGACGTTAAATTACCGTTCAGCATTTATTTCTTGTCTTTTTGGTTTATTATTTATTCATCATTTCGACAATAGATTTCAGTAATTTGTATGAACTGAATTAATTCTCAATATTACCACATCCTCTCTGAATGTTTCGTCGCATGTACACCCCTTAAGAATTGTCAGAAGTATTTAAGTAGAACTTTTCAGCATGCGACCTGTACAACCGTTAGAAACTTCCCAAACTCTTTTCCAAGAAACTGCCTCGGCTCCCACCGGTGTTTCGCAAGACAACGCCCTTCGTAATCCTTTTCCTCATTCTCTATTTGAAGCACATGTCAATGCACAATCCCTCCTGTGTCATCACTCCGAAGTTCTTAGAATCCGGTCTAACTGAACTCCACGCACTGTTTGTAAGTGAAACAGGCTCAAAAATTCTTTAAGTTCAGGATTAGTCAATGTTCCCGGATATCGCCATTTACAAGCTGAGAGAAATGTGTGTGGAGGTAGCGGAGTTAGGATATTTATCCGCGATGATTTAAAAAGCAAAGTTGTATTCTCTTCTGAAAACGACATTATGCGAAAAGTCGAGTATCTTTTTGTTGAAATAACTTAAAAAAACAAAAAATGCCTTTTAGCGGTTATATACAAACCCCCTAAGCGTGGTCATATTCATGAGCTTCATGAATTATTCTCAATTTGTGCAACAAAATTTGATTCTATAATCGTGATGAGCGATTTTAACTGATCTCACACAAGAAAAATTCTTCGCATGCAAACTTTAATAGATTATTTCATGGTATGAATTTAAAAATTCTTCCTCTGGAGCCGACTCATCACACAAATAATACTGATACTTGGATCGATCATATTATTACTTCAAACCCGGAAAAGGTTCGAATATATAGGCAAATTCCAGTTCCCGGCACCTCTAAGCACGATGTAATTTATGTTTCTTATGGTCTGAAATCTCCGAAGTATGTACCGAAAAATAATACAATATCATGATTTTAAGAATTTAGACCAATGGAACTTTCTCAATGAAGGATTAAATATATCATGGCATGACATTTACAACGACGCGTCTCTGGACAACAAAGTAAAGCTTTTTACTGACCAATTAATTAACCACATTGACAAGCACATACCCATTAAAAACGTCCCCAGCACCTTGGTTAAATTTCGAAATCAAACAGTTAATGAAGGATAGAGATGCAGCGTTTGTAGAGCCCCGAAAAACAAAAGAGGAAGAAGGCATCAAATTATACAAAAGCTTTAGAAATATTGTTACTCAAAAAAATTAGAAATGAAAAAATTAAATATCATAATACATTCTATAATCTATAGTTCGATAATAACTTACATGTAATTTTTTGCTTAAAATTACAAACATATTGACATTCTATTAGTATTATAACTCGCAGCTAACTTTTTATCTTATCTAGGAATTTTTGCTGAATTTTTTNCTTGATCGGAATTGATGGGATGGTCCCTTGCTTGCTTCCGGAGAGTAAATTAGTTTTTTTCCCTCCACGTGGTCATACGCAGTTTGTACTGTTTTTTGACAATAAATTTATTATTTATTATCATTAGATGTAAACCAGGATAGTAAATCACTCTGGAAAACTCTTAAAGGTATTGGATTGGGTACGACATCCACTTCGTTCGATATCTGTATACCTTTAGATACTTTAAATACTTATTTCGTAGGTCAAACATCGTGCATCAATGAATCTTTAAAGCTAGAAGTGTTAAAGTCTTCACAAAACAATGAGAATTACTCAGAAAATCATTTCTATTTTACTTTACGTCTGTCACTCAAGCAGAAGTATGGAAGATCATAATGAGTTTAAAATCAAACGCCTCGGGCTCAGATAAATTAAACGCTAGACTATTAAAATTATGTAGTTACATCTGTGTTTCACCTATTACGGATATTATCAATTATTCACTCTCCAGTGGAACCGCGTGGAAAACTGCCTTGGTGCACCCTCTCTTCAAAACATCGCATCCCTCAAAACCAAATGTGTATCGACAAATTAGTATTCTCCCCAGACAGTCGAAAATATTAGAAAAAGTGGTTCGAAATCAAGTGGAGAGCTACCTCAAAATCACAAAAATTTTATTAATGTTAATCCGGTTTCCGTACAGATAGAAGTACAGGAACCGCCTTCTTCAATGTTATAGAAGATTCTCGAAATTCGATTGACGCGGGAAACGTAACTATTCGTGTCCTTCTCGATTTTAGCAAGGTATTTGATTCAGTTGATCATGATATTTTTCTAGCAAAAATGAAAACTTAAGGTTTTGGATGGTCTTCAATAAAATGGTTTTCGGAATATTTAACCGGACGAAAATAAACTGTAGTATCTGGAAATAACACATCTTCTCTTCAAACGGTGCGCGGTGTTGCGCAAGGAAGTTTCCTCGGTCCCCTTGCATTTTAAATTTACGTTAATGACGTCAAAAAATCTCTTAAACATAGCAAATTTAAAATGTATGCCGACGACCTTCAAATTTATATTAGTGACAAACCGTCTAACATAACTTCAACTGTGTAAAAACTTACCGAAGATCTCACCTCACTCAGTATCTATCGGCCTCCTCTTAAATCCGTCTAAATTACAATGTTTATTGCTTGGTTCAAAGAAAACTCGCAGTTGTCGTGTAGTGTAGAGATTTGGTTGGGTTGCAACGAAACCTCTGCTTCCACAAGATAAATAAAATTTTCCAAGCTGATCCTTCAAAGGTAAAAATCTTTATTACTTTAATGAAAATCTGACTTGGAACAAGATAAATTAAAAGAGTTGACACAGTACGACAAATAGACGGTTTTATGTTCCGTTTAAACTGATTTCTCACGTATTGGCACTCGTGGCAGTGTTCTGCAAGGCTCGGCTGTCTTCCGCTCGTAAGTCCTGGCTGTGAGGAACTTTGTCGCAGCGTCTTGCATTGGACTCCGAATCCTTGGCGTCGCGTCCTGAGGGCAGAATTTTCTCAGCGTTGCAGCGCCGCCGAGGTCGAGTTTCGGAGTTGTTTTCAATGTGGGTTCTTCGGAATCAAGTGTCGTTCGAGTAGATCCTTCCTCCAGAACTGTTAGAATATGTGTCCCGAATCGTGGGAGTGCATATTATCAAGATTGTAATCGCCGGAACGTACTTGAAATTTAGCTTGGAGTTCGTAGTGGCGAAATTTAACCTGTAGCGTCTCGGACCGAGTATATCGAAACGAGCTGGGCTAGGTTCAGCGAAGAAGTTCTCCTTGTTAGGTTACCAAGGTTACCGTACCTTTTTTGTTTGTGATTCCTTGCATGGAATCTGTTGGCCTTGGAATCTGTTGTCATGACTTGAGATTCTTGTGTATGGAAGGCCGTGCCGTTGAAATTTGTTACATAAACACATATGGCGAGCGCTTTACAATTCGTGTCGAATATATATCTTTGGCGCTTAGTAAACGGCTGTTCCTCGACCACTTTGATGCGTGCGAGCTGGTCGATAGGCGTGGGCGTTATAGGGGGAAGAATTTGTGTGAAGAAGAAGAAGATGCGCACGTGTGACGTGCATACTTCACATAGTATGTAGGAAGGGTACCTTTCTACACAGTAAACTTTCAAATTGCACTCTATCCAATATATCAGTTAATAAGACTTCTCTCGTTTGGTGAAGTCACGTGAAAAATATAGGAATTTATATTGAAAGCTCGCTAAGTTGGGAAACCCAAATAGACGAAACATGTAAAAAAAGTTTACTCCACCATCCATTCTTTAAAACGGCTACGTGATGTTTTACAAACAGGAGTAAAGGAAATGCTTGTTAAGTCTCTTGTTATGCCGCACTTTGATTACTGCGACTTCCTTTTCACTTATTGACGGAAAAAATAAAACGTAAATTATAAGTAGCTCAGAACTCAGGTATTCGTTTCATTTTTGATCTCAGGAAGAATGACCACGTGACAGAATTTTTCAAAAATCCAGGACACTCACACTCGAGGAACGTCGAACATTGCATTGCCTATCTCTTCTTTATAAAATAATAAAACATGAACATTTGACAGTTTTAGCAAAACGCTTTAAATTTTTGAAACTGGGTCGCGCGCGAGGTTCACATCTCCTCTCTATTTCTCGGCATGGCACAACTCTTTATAGTAAATCCTTCACGGTATACACAATACGTTCTTGGAACAAACTTCCTTGCTCAACTAAAATCTCTATCAAATTTTTCTTCTTTCAGTCGACGTCTTACAGAGTGGATGGAAAACAATGCCCTTTAGTATTCCCACATTGTCTATTCTTTCTCCTTCATTTGTATTCTTTCTCTTCTTTGCTTTTACATTATCTCTTTCATTCTTTCAGTACTCTAGCTTCATATGATCTTATGTAATATGTAATTTGTAAATACAATGTAATATGTATGTAGTAAAGTATAATCGTACTATAATATGTAATTTGTAAATATTGTCATTATGTAATAATTTGTAAATATTGTCATCATGTAATAATTTGTAAATATTGTCATCATGTAATAATTTGTAAATATTGTCATCATGTAATAATTTGTAAACATTGACATTTGTAATAATTTGTAAACATTGACATTTGTAATAATTTGTTTTGATATCCTTGTTGTAATTTCTATATTTTGCTATTTGTATATTCGTAATTATATTGTACTGTTACTGCTGCTTTTAACCCATGTTTCGGCAATAAGCCGCCATCCTGATTGGGGTTTTGCTGGGTTTACTCAATCGCTTAAGGTTTCACTGGGATGGTCCCTAGTATTGTTTCGCAGTTTTAAATGTAAATACGATCCTCCCAATTTTCATCTTGTATTTAAAATGTAAATGTTTTAAAGTGATTAGACGGAAGAGCCGACCCTACAAAGATCTGAGTCTCGCCAAAATAAAGGCACTTTTATTATTATTTCCGTTGTCACTATTAGGTTTTTGATTCCGTAGATCATGATATACTGCTAGCGAAGTGCAGAAAACTGGGCTTCTCCAAATCCACCTTTTCCTGGATAACGAAATATTTTGAAAACAGACATCAAATTGTAGTAGTAGATGATAAAAAACTTCATAATGTCCTATTGCAAGATGCGTCCCTCAGGGATCGGTATTGGATCCTCTTTTCTTCTTAATCTATGTAAATGACCTCCTTCAAATATTATCAAATTGTAGATAACACTTTTATGCAGATGATTTACAGATTTATGTGAGCGGAAAATTAAGTGAGATTTCTACTTTAATTTACCAAACAAATTGTAATTTTGCATCTCTGCACAGTTGGTCAATGCAAAATTGTCTTCTTTTAAATCCTTCAAAATCGCAAAGGATGATAATTGGTTCTTCAAGAGCTCACAAAGTTCTGAAGAATACGACTTTACCAAATGTTGTAATTGATAATATAGTACCAAAATCATCGCAAGTCAAAAATCTCGGAGTAATTATGGACGATCTATTAAACTGGGAACCTCATGTTCGTAAAGTATGCCAGAAAGTTTATTCTATTATGCATTCACTAAAATGTGTGGGGAAATGTCTACCAAATGTCTAAAGAAACACTAATGTAAAAGATATTTCCCCATCTGGATTATGATGATATGATCTACAATTTAAATAAATCATCAGGTGAAACATTACAAAGAGTCCAAAATGCCTGTATTCTTTTCGTATATGTAAAAAAGTATGATCATATTTCTGAATACTATAAATCTAACAAGATTCTTAGATGAGAGCAAAGATGCATGTTTCACCGTTTGTCTTTTCTACAAAATTATCAATTTCGGTTCCCCTTCATACTTAACAGATGTTACATTACTAAATTCTTCTAGGCTTCAGCAATAAAAATCATGCAGCATCCCAAAAAGTCGTACAAATTTCCTAAATAAATCCTTCACTGTAAACATAGCACGTTCATGGAATAATCTTCCTGCATATATTAAAAACAGAAATTCATTTAAAAAATTCAAAAAGCATCTGAGGAATTTCCTTCAATAGTAGCACAAAGGAATAAGTGTGCACTAAAATAAAATATAAATTAAAGTAAAGTAAATTTAGGAATCTGTTTAATGAAATCACTGATTTATGTACAGTAAGCTACATTATTCTCTTAACGTCAATTCTTTTAAAATTACTTTAAAATGTATTATGTTGGTTTGTATTTTTATTATATGTAATCTTGTTCTTACTGTAGTTTAAAGTTCATTTGATTTTTATGAAAGATCTTTTGTACAAACGTGGATCATAATATTATTATGAATACAAATAGCTTTAGATAGTTGGTGGTAATATTAACACTGTTCTGTTCTGTCATAGTATAAAATGTTTTTAGTATTTGTAATTTACAATTTTTTTATTTATGCAATTTTAAGTGTAAAAATTATTGTATTTTTTCTTGTTTATTCTAACTATTATGTATGTATGTATTTAAAAGTGTTTAGGCGGAAGAGCGGATCATTTGGCCCGAGCCTCGCCACGTAATATAGACTATTATTATATTATTAAATCCATATATCGTTAAACAACAGATTTTACAGTAAGAAAGAATTTTTACTCACATAAAAATGTGATTTCGTAAACTCCAAATTCGCTAGACCTTGAGAGATTCCAGATCTGTGCAAGCTGATAAAGGTCACTCATATATTAAGAATAAGAAATACACTGACTGATGACAAGTCACTTTATACATTACCAATGAACATTTAAAATATGTATATGTTGTCACTTTATCTACTCAGAGTGTTGTGATTGACGATACAAAATGTAGAATCAAAACGTGGAATGAGGATGCAAGAATTAATTTTGAAAAATGAACCCTATTATTAAAGGTCATTATCAAATTTGTTTAGAAATCACGGTTCTTCCAAAACTGGAGCTTTAATAAACAAACATGTCTTCTTTCATCCACTATGACGTAAATAATAATATTACTATATAATATATACAGAATGTCCCAGAAATGATGCGACAAACCTCTAGGAGAGGTGGGGCATGCCATAAAAATTGAGAATTGCGTAGGAACCCATGGCCGCAAACGTTATCGCACGCCTCTAGATGATGCTGTACACGAGTACTTGAGGGGAACGTGAGGATTTCATTCGAGCGCTAGCCAGCATGAGAAGCATGGAACGGTATACGAACGGTGAGCTTGCAGACATACACTTACGTATAGAATAGGTGAGTGCAATGGACGAGTCGCTGGACGCATTTATCGAGAACGCTTCCCAGACAGACATCAACCGCACCACAGTTTGTTTGCACGTCTGCATCGAAATTTGTGCGAGTACGGGTCATTAAGAAGAGGCAGGGTTAGAGGGGGCAGGCCACGATCGACACGTTCGGTCGTTAGAGAAAAACGTGGATGGCGTGGAGACTAATCCACGCACCAGCGTACGTGCAGTTGCCTCTGACTTAAGAATGTCTCGTAGCAGTGACCAGCGTATTATCAAACACCGAGTTCTTACACGCCTTTCATCTCCAAAGGGTGAAGTTATTAAATCCCGATGACCATCCTATAACGAAGTGGTCGAGATGTGAATTTCCCAGCTTGTGTGTTCACTGATGAGGTCACATTTACTAGGGATGGCGTATTCAATCACCACAAAGAGTATTTGTGGGCACCACGCGGCACAACATCGTTTCACAGTTAATGTGTGGGCGGGTTTGGTCGGTTACTTAGTAGGGCCGTACCTTGTACCATCCCGCTTGACCGCCGCAAAATATCAGGCTTTTCTGAAATAGGTTCTCCCCGGCTTGCTTGAAGATGTTCGATGGATTGGACGTGGTGGACCGGTTCCCTGGCACCCACACTCACCGGATTCATCGAGCATTGATTCCTTTCTATGGGTAGTCATGAAATCTCTCATGTATCGCGATCCTGTGGAGTCTGAAATGGATCACGTCGCAAGAATCGTCTTTGCATCTGCTACAATCAAAGAAACTCCCGGGGTATTCGAACGTGTCCGGCAGTCAATGCTCGGTGCAGTCGGTGTCAGGCATGCGTGGCGTCTGATGGTGCAAACCTCAAGCATCAGTAGTAACAGGGCTGTATTCATGTCGTACACCATGTGTACTAAAAATATAAATAAATATACAATAAATATTCTAAATGAATCACTCTGTTTCATTTCCGATCTTCGACCGCTACCACTTACCCCTCATGCTTGCGGTCGTGGGTTGCTAAGCAATTCTCAATCGTTATGATGTGCCCCACCTCCCCTAGACGTTTGTCGCAACATTTCTGGGACATTGTATATATATAGATATTATATAGTAATGATATCTGTAACAATACATAATATTATTTACATACATCATAATTGGATTTATTTTAAAAAGTTAATTAGATTAATCATGTGTAGTGAGATTCCAAAAGTCTTGAAATTAATTATGTTTGAAGTACCAGTAAATCATTAGGGAGAGAAGGGAGAAACGCAAAGGGCCGACTTACGAGGTCATAAAACCGCGAAAGGCGTTGAGGGCGAGTCTTGGGAAAGGTCGGATGTAGGTCTTTGTAACAGCAAGGGTCGGAACGTCTGGTTGATGATGAATTAGAATAAAAGGGAGGACCGAGGTTTGGTCCTCATTTCAGAAAATTGATGTACTTACACGAAATCTGGAAATTTTCGTCTTTAGAAATAAAGAGAAAGCTCGGCAATTGCGTCATTTTCTGAAGAATTTATGATCGGTTCAAAATTTGTAAGAGGGGACTGAGCGTGTCTGTGCTACGACACACTTGCGTCTTTTATGCGGAGCGAAGCGTTTTTCAGCCGACCTGTTATCTTATGAAACATTTGCGGGCACGAAGCGATTTTTCACCCACGGCTCGCAGCGGAGATCTCCGCTACTGTCTGCGCGACGCAGGGGAGGCAGGAAGTTTAATCTTATGGATAAAGACACACTTGCGATTTTCCAGCGGACGCAGAGTGGAGATCTCCGCTGCTTTCTGCGCGACCTTGTCACCAGCTGAGGTCACAAGTGTTAATAGATGGGTATATTGAGAGACGCCAGGTATACGGCGGGTGATTTCATTCACGGCGCTTTCCTTGAATTTCTACGGACTGATTAGTAATTATATCAATGTTCATATTAATTATTGCAACACTGAATTATAATATCACTGAGTATTTGTTCTACTGCTTCCTCACTACTTTATAAAAACTTTTCGCGTCCTCTTTAGTGGAGTTTGCTTTTCTGCCGCTTTCTTGTTTTCGTGTTTTTTTCTATTTTTCACTTCTTCGTGTGTTCTTCTGTTTGTATTTTGGTCTTTTGAAATTTTGGTTATGTTATTGTCAAAAATTTTGATCTACAAATCTATATTTTAAAGCTTTACATTTCAATTATTTGTAATACTTGTTCCTCAATTTGAGTTCTATGTCGTACTGTTTTTGTGAAGTCATGGTGTTATATTGTCAATTTGCATTGTGTTGTATTTGTGATTGTCCACGTATTTGTAACGAACTAAACACGACTCCCAAAAATCTAATCGAAATTCGTCACAGTCGGGAAGTTTCAAAACAGTACAGTAGGGAAGCCAAAATTTCATAGGGAAGTTTCAATACAATAATAGTGAAATATATTGTTCTTAATAAAATACACAACGTAACGACTCGTGGTTTTGAGTCGTTGTGAGGTGATAACATATTGTAACAATAAACATGAACGTAGCAACATTTTTTAATAAGTACAAAATATATCGTAATCCTCCGTACAAAGATCGTATAGTTATTTATTTCTTATGTACGTACATTTCACTATTACTGTATATTGGTATCTGTGTATAGTAAGTCTATAGAAATAGACTAGAATAGAATAAAAGCCTTCAGCTAATAATGTTTTATCTTGCTTATTTTGTGATTGATTTTTTAGTTGTGTGGGGAAATTTATAAACTTCATTTATTAAAAATGTTACAAAATATACATATATAATATATTGTAATGAATAATAAATTCATTACTTTTAATGGAGACTTATTCAGAAAAATATTAAACAGAAAAGGATAATAAACAGTTTCGCACTCGAGAAGGTTAGGTTTTGCAGACACAGTAGTACGACAAAAGGGAAAGTGGTGTGAGGGAGACTGGGTCGAAGGGCTGCAGACTCAAATGTTATTTTTGAATAACATCAATAGTATTCGCCTCAGGTAGGGATATCCTACGCCGTAGCTCGCGTGGAGCAAAAATTAAAGAACAGAAAATTGAATAGATGAAAGCAAAATTAACCAGATACATGATTGACATGTACTTCACAAAAGCAAGTGGAAAATACTATAGAAATTCGGGGGGAAGGTTAGGGTTATTTTCGAGACAAAACCCAGAACCGATATCGAAGTTATAGAAAGAAAATGGCAAAAACGAAGGAGGCCATTAGGAGTAATGTCGATTGACATAGGACATGACAGTGGAGAAGTGGCTCTAGTTGTCGAAAAAGGAAGTAGAATGGAAATGATAGACTATAGATAGTACTAACCAGGGGATAGGAAAACGTTCGCGGAAAAGGATGGTCAGGGTTTCATTTAGTAGAATAAAGAAGTGTCAATGACGAAAGGAAAAGAGCGTTGTAGTTGATCAGGACAAAGAGGGGCAAGGGCAGCTGTACTTAGTTAAATATAACCCCCGAGGAGATGAGGGTCATGGGTTCGCGCCGTGACGTCATGGAAAAGAATGGATTAGTGTTGAAAATCGAACATTACTATTCGTCTAGAACGGACAAACGTCACTATGAAGTGGTCAACCAAAATTACTCCACGTGAAGTGGTAAATCATTGACTAAAATAGGACGTGACGTCAAGAAGAGCGTGGTCTTTCTTACCAAGTTTTGGGGATTGTTTGGGGAGATTACTTAACGAGGTGAGCAGGGGTGCTCGAGAGCAGATGAATATTTTTTGAGAATTATCAGATCATAGCAGAGCATTATGAGATTTTTTAGCACATTGCAGAGCAGAGACGAATATTTTTCGTGGACATTGTGGAAGATTTTTAGATCATAGCCTATTAGAGATTTGTGCATTTTTTAAAGTTTAGTCTGATTTAGAATAACAATCGAGTTATCATTACGAAGTAAAATGATGAACTCTATCACAATTACCTAATGATTCAACGATCAATTAAAAGTTTGTTTGATCATCGTTTGATTTCGGCAGTAGTTCTTGTTTTGAGTGGCTTAGCTTTTATCGCCAATTGAATGGCTTTGAAGTTTAATTACGCCAAGGGTCGACTGGTTTTGGGATGAACGCAGGCGACCGGCATCCGCTGGACGGCGAAGCGAAGGGCCTACTGGTATCTGGCTCATTGATCTCTGAGGGACACGGCATGCCCATGCTGTTTTGATGACTGATGGTCGTGCCCCAATGTCAAGGGGAAACGTAATTGGCACGACTGACTGCGCCCAGTATCTTTCCAACAGCGGCAAGTGGTCAATGAACTAAATCGAACGTGTGCTACGGTGGCAAGAACATTTGTGAAATTTGTCCAAATGTAATGAATGACAATCGTTACAGTCAATCAGTATTGTCTTTACTTTAAACAAAATTATTTCACAAATATAAATTAAAGTCATGTTGGAACTGATAATCAACCAACAATTTACTGTTGAACCAAAAGATATGGTTAATATGCGTGTGATTTTGAGGGTACATGTGGGGATTCAATGTGCATGAATAGAGTACACAATTATATAAATGTATATTTTAGACTAGCAAATTAAACTAATTTTATCGAAGCTCTTTATCTTGGTGAAGAAAAGTTGTGTATTTAACGACATTAAATGGGCCAAACCTCGCCCTTATCCAAATTATTCAGGAGGTGCTTCCTGGAGAATTGCTGAGTGGGTTAGGTAAGTTGAGTAGTTAGGTTTACCACGTTACCACTTGCTTTAATTTTGTTACAATTGGCTTTCGCAAAGTGAGGTACGCTTACCGGGACACCCCTATTTTAATTCTGATAGAAATACATACATANATATATATATATATATCCTTTTTATTATCTCTCAAAGTTTTAATTTCCAGAAGACAGCGTCACATTTTCAAGATTTTTTAATGATTATATATAAATATACATGGAGTACAGAAAGTTCTCTTTCCCATCTCCGTACCATTTTTTTCGCCACCTCCGTACCATATAGTGGTCATTTTGAAGAAACGTTATTTTCGGCGTAGTTTATCATTACGAGGGAGTAAAATAACCTGCACGTGTCCCGCGGCAGTTTGCTTTCAATTAACGCTCTCTGTTCCGCGCACGGCGCGAGTCACATGGAGGTTCATTGGTCACCAGTTACTGATAAGCGTATTAATATTATATTAATTCATATTATTATATTAATTGGTAGCTAAGTTTGAAGTAACTCAGCAGTCCTTAAAAGAGAAAGCAACTGAACCGTCCTTATCGTGACTTGACATGACCAATGTTTCTGTTAACATTCACTTCTCACACAGAGCCATTTCTGTCAAACTCTTCACTAACTACATAACGTATCATACTGTTTAACCTGCTTTTCATTTCTCTCCGACTGTCTCCTATCATCCATCAACAAATTATCTGCTCCGCGAATTGTAGTTCGTGGTACTTCAACAAACTCAAAAAATTATTTAACAAAGTTTAAAGTCTCACTTGCTGACCTTTGCGGGCAGCACTTCGCTCACTTCAGTACTTTTGTTCTTCATACATTGCTTACTCAAATGTGATCGTAATATATGATACAGCCCCACCGGTGACGAAGGTGGTAGTGTTGTCGCTCATCACCGAGTCATTCCGGGTTCGATTCCCAATGAGGCCAGAAAATTTGTAGTTTATCACAGTAATGTCCCAGTTCATATAGCTATAACTGAACAGCAAACTTTCCTTCGTTTATCATCAATAACTCCTAGTATCAATAACTATTACTAACTACTTCTACTAACCCCTCCACGTGGGCCAAGTTGCTGGTTAACCCAGCTAACCGTCCCACCTACTTACAATAGCCTACCACCCAACTCCTAACTTCCATCGCTCCATGTAGATAAGCTTCAATAGCACGCTACATTTCCTATTTACAAATACAACAATGTAATATATGATACATGTATTTCGGAACCTCCATTCTACTCACTGATTATAATATAACGCCCCATAGCGCATTATCGGATGTACCCTTAATGTCGATCAAGAAACATACAATATTTTCCCTTTCGAGTAAGATGGATCAGACGAAGCAGTATAAGACTTTTTTCATTTAATGTGACCTTCTGGTCGTCTCTGTTGTTTACGCAATACGAGGATCACCTTTTCTCCTTTCCGCTAATTATCTGTCGCTGCGCTACTCATCCGCAATACCCATTGCCCGGTCCCGCCTAAGATCTATTGTGCCTTTGTGATTTCACTTATTTTATTGATTCATTATTCAAACAATTCTGACTTCACTGACACATAATTCAAAGATACTTTTGACTTTATTGACACACAATTCAAAGATACTTCTGTCGGGTATCAATGCCATGTCCTTCAAATTTAGTAAACTAATTGTTCTAAACTTTCGTAAAAATCATCCTCGTTCTTCCGCATACCAATCGCAGTCCCACAAAGCACGTCCCGGAGTCACTCTGTCCACTCCAGAACCATAAATCGTCTCTTTTCCTATACGATGCAAGTCAGTCATGAAATCTACACGTCCTGTTATATTTTCCAGTAGTGCTTTAGAAGGCACAATCCACTTTCAATTCTTCTTGGTATAGATGTCTTTTCTCCGAATGACGCAAGCTGGTCTGCCATTCTGTTAATAATTCTTTAGTCAATTTTTATCTTTGTTTTATCAGTCCTTAGAATTAATTTTTTGTGGGGCTTTACGGTTCATGTCGACATCAAAGGTCATTGAAGCCCGAAAAACTTGTACAGGTAGGGAAAATGCAGTTACGCACTAGGGAGAGCCAACATGACTCCCCGTGTGTGGGACTCGTCGAATGATTCAACCCTACCCACTAATAACCCTCCTGATCTGCAACACACCAAAACATCAAATGGAGGAGGGGGCTAAAATGAGGGGGGGAAACAGAATAAGGGGGAACAAAAAATGAGGGGTAGGACAAAAAATGAGAGGAATGAGGAAAATGAAAGATACCCTAGCCTTAATAGCGTCGGGATCGAAAAGAACAAGAGGTGACCAAGGGAGGTCAGGAAAGAGAAAGGAAGGAGTATGGCACAAGTGGAAGTAATGCCAGACTCAGCTCGGGGCCCCATGTTCGCCAAACACGTACTTACTAGATGTAAATCCCCTGGGGGTTAGAAGTCTTGTCCGTTCACCCCAGCTGTCCCTTTTTAAATACATTCCGGAGCTTTACTTTCTGCACTTTCAGATTAATTGGTTGTATTCTTGCTATCATATTTATCGCTTACGTTGAGACTGTTTTGTAACACTCCGTCATTTGTAAAAGACAGTCCTTAAACTGACCAAACGTTTGCTCAAATTTTACCATCACATTCCGTTCTCTCAAAATTGTACAACCGTATATTAATGTCTTATTTTTATACAAAATTTTCAGGCCCTATGAGTAACGTCATACTGAATAACAAAGTTCTTACCCTTGTTACATATTTTTTGTGCTCTGCATAAATCAGTCTTTCATCTAGCACAATCTCCAAATACTTATATGTCCGTACAATCCGCATTTTTTGACATCTACCAACACTTTAAAATTTCCTTTCTTGTTTATCGCACCTCTAAACATCATTTTACGAGTCTCACTCAGCGAAAACTTTTATCTACGCTCCCTACATATCTAATGACACATCAATCGCTTCCGGCGTACTGTGCTTTAACTTTGCGTGGGATTAATCATACAAAGCAAGTGATATCATCCGCATATGCTGGACGTTCAATATTTTCCTCTTCCAGATCCCACAATATACCATCCATCACTATGTTCCATATGAAAGGACAACTCTCATACCCTTGTGCATACCCCACCATCTTCAGTATTAGTGCGTCCCACAAGTTATTTTTTCAAAATATATTTTACATATTCAGAAGTTACTTAGATATCCTTTTCCACGTGAAACTGTCTACTATCACATCCAAGCGAGAATTGTCATAACTACTTGTTATGTCCAGAAAAAGACGCGCAGAATTTACTTTCTCGTTCTCTTATTTTTTCTACCAAGTACTCAAGGGCATCCATCCTCCGTACATGTCCCTTTCGTAAAACCAAACTAACTGCTATTCATGGCCTCCTGAATTTGTATTTCTCGCTCAATTCGGTCAGTATTTCCAAAATCTTTCCGTAAGAAGAAATCAAGGAAATCGGTCGAGAAGACCTGTGGATCAATTTTTCCGTTTCATAAACAATTTAACAAAACTTTTTTTCTGTGGGGCTTTAGGGCTCGTCAACAGCAAGGTCATTACAGCCCTTTTTAACAAAACTATTTTTCCAACATTGAGGCAATTGTCTTTCTTTCAAACATATCTCTACTAGCTCTGCTAATAATATCGTTTTCTGAAACAACTCGTGGGTTAGGCCATCCAATCCAAGGGCCTTTATTTTTTCGTCGTTTATACAACATACGCATTTCTTTAAGCAATGTACCTTTATCTTCATCCGGAAATGTTGCTGTACCACTTCCTCTAAATTTTTCTGGCAAATCCTTGACAGTCCCTACGGACTCGCGGACGCCATTCGCGTGCTACTCGATGGCCCAAATCATCCCTTATTGACCGCCGCCACAAATTTCATCCAGCTGTCTCGTGTTCCTTGCACGCGTTTTCTGCCTATATTTGCGCCCTTATACACCTCACCCGAACCAAATCCAACACACGTGACTATGTCATGCCCCTACATCTGCATACCAACTTTCAAACCAATCCACCCATCCGCTTGCATGCTAGGACAAATGTAATTTAACACAAATATAGTTCTTGAAGACAAAAGTTGGCAGCGCTAATATCAATATCTACTGAACTTCAATAGTATGAGAAGGGTACAGTACACTATATACTGTGGGCTCCTCGGGGTCACACAGGAGAAAGAATTCTGTACAGCTATATATCTGAAAGAATATGGGGCCAAGAAATTCTTTACTAGTTTCTTATTATTAGAAGCCACTACTTTTGACTAGTTCCACAAAAACAGTAAGCTAGCCCTTACCTTGTTTATGAAATTCATCAAATAGAGTACTTGTGAAATTATAAACATTTTTCATGGATAAACAGACACACAATGACAAAATCCACAGTTTACTCATTTCTCCAATAGTACCAAGATTTGTTCACAGTACATTTCCAAAGGAGTCCATCAGAATAGGTGCTAGATCATAAACTCAATTTGAAGCAATCCACATAAATTTTGACTAGTTTCTACCATACGTACGTGTACCAACGACGCTTATGACGCCCACAAATCACACACCATCATATGCAAAATTTATCTGAACTCTTCTAAGGGCTTCTTTTTCATATATTATTCACTCAACTTCAACATAAATAACTTTCATTTTTCATATGATACATTTTAAAACGCGTACCTATGTGCAACAACATAAAAATATTAATTCCATCTAATTTTGCAAGAGTACTATATGAAAGCCTTCTTGCAGTATCTATATTCCTTAAATTACTTTTTATCAATATTCACAGGAGCTTTTTCAATCATGCCTGCACTCGCCCTTAGGAAAATTCTATAGAAGACATTTATTTATTTATCTTAGTTTTTTGTGTCGCGTTCCGTAGAAGACAGTTAAAACTTCGTGAATTCATAGAACATATAGAATCACCAGCGAAAAATAATTCATCGCAAATATAAAGAGCAATATAGGATTCGGTCTTTTCCACTTCACCGTCTCACTCACAAATAACCCACATAGAAACGACCTTCAAATCACTGTTTGGCACATAATTCTAATACGTCAACAAGTGCGAAATAGATAACAGCACCAATCGAAGGTTTTTAGTTATACATCCCATGACCACTTAAATATTACTTCCTGGATTCTTCTTAGGGCGGGAACTATATTTCCCACAGCTCACAAGGTACTGTTATTCAAAAACTAGCAGAGTTAGTTTTGAATTTTGTGTCTTAATTATTGTTCTCGAATCACCATTTCTATTATCTATTTAAAATATTAGTCATTCAGTGCACGGATCATACAAGAAAGCTGAATTCTAAAAGATTACGTTCTGCGTTGTCAAAAAAATGTGAATCAAAGTACCCATGAGAGACAAAATGAAGTTGAACGTTGAAAGAAGCTGGTCAATAATAAATCGGAAATGCGTGCTCGTGAATACTATGCCTAAACCAAGACAATGAAAGACAGTTGGCAACATATTAGTGGCTATCTACAGAATGCCAATTGTTATGTTCCTTTTATTTTTTAATAATCTAGTCAATATTTGGATCCGAAAGTTTATTCCTTCAATGATTTATTCAACTAATATGGAGTGTTCATTTCTCCCGTATACATTTTTTCATTTTATCATTCTAATATTCTCCTCAATGCATTTCTCCGCAAAATTCTCCTAGTCTCCATCAAAGAATCGTGTTATAATCATTTATTCGTTTTAAAAAATGAACCAGATGTAGACAACCAATTTGAGCACTTTCAGTGTAAATGTGGACGAAAAATCATAATTAATTTTGAACAGTGAAACAAAGATCAACAATCTTGTTCTAACAAAATAAAAATGTTACGTGTAAGCACAGATTTTCGAAACGCAATGGTAATAAAATCAGCATTCAACATCTTTCTAAAAGGTCCTAAAACGTTTTTCAGACTTTAATCGAATACAAGTGAGCAAACTTTCAGCGGATATTCTACTAGTGCGTTATCCCCGCTAAAGAACTATTTCAAAGGGTCAATAGAATTAACGAATATTTATACCTTTCTGGAATTTGTAAAACGTTTTACTACAGTATGTATGTTCGTCATCAGCAAACGGGTATCATTACTAACTTTTCGCCTATTTTTGTAACGTGAATTTTCAGCTACTTCTCTACTTCAATGATGATACAAAAGAAATTTCTTCAAAACAAGCACAGATACACGCAGAATACCGTAGATAAACACATTTTTCTCCAAGAATGTAGAAGGAACTGAAAAGGAATAAACAAGGAAGCTAATGGCAAAATATTGTTTTCCTAAGCAAATACTCCTATAGTGTTTCTTTTCTATGGGTAACACTACAGGGCTAATAAAAACAGGCATTCAAAAAGAGGAAATTGATTACCTGAAGTGGTAAAATAAACGTCGAGCGCAGCCCCACGCTTCACTGCAGGGAAAGCCTTGCTGCGACAACTACCTAGTTTGTCTCGTAGACGCAACTCCATACATCGTATTTGCTGCAAAGGGCTTACATGAGAAAGACCAGAAATTACAGGAATATAAATCAGTACTCGGTAAGTGTTGTAAAGAAAATGTACCCTTAAGAGAAAAACTTCCTTTCAAGAATAATTTTTAAAAAAAGAACACTTCCCTTTTCATTAAACTTCTCACATTTTGAAACAAAGTTTTTTTGTTTACAGTACGTCTTGAGAATACTCCAATACTCACGAAAACAATCTGAGACGTTTTATCACCTCTCTTACCCGAATAGAAAAGAGAAATATGTTACAAGAATACTTTCCATTTGAAGGACCATTTTCATTCTTGCGCACCCAAAAAAATATTCTCACCCTTATAGGACAATTCCTCTCATACAATTCTTTCAGAGTTTCCTCTAAAAGCAGAATAATCAGCTACAAATGTTAGGATTAGTTTCTGATATTTGTAGACACTTCCTTTAGTGGATTTTCTCTCAAACCGAAAGGATTCATCGAAACGTAAATTTTAAATTTAGTGCGCTTCTAATGACCGACCAATGAACATTCGGGTCTACAAATTATACTTCATTAATTTAAAAGTTACATCGTTAGCTGAGAATTATCAATTGGTATTTTCTCTATGTGCTTTGTTTCCGTCCTAATGATTTGGAAAATCTGTCAGAATTTATCTCGTTATGGCGTAGTGTTTTGAAAGAACAAAGTTCAGCTTTTAGGTCTATAATTATTTTTTAAATTGAGATCGATGCGTGAAGTGCTGGAGTTCGCCGGAAACATGTCTGAGCGATTCGATGCGCGTGATGAGAGACGAGTTACGCTGCATTCCGGGATTACACAGACCTCTGATATCTCCATTTCTATAAGTACGAATACGTAAGACTAGACGAAAAAGAACAGACCACAGTAGAAGGTAATACACATGTAAATTCGTGTGGTGACCAGACGAAAAAATGCAGGAAAGCCTTCGCGCCAGTCTATACAGAGAAATGGAACGAGGACCCAGCGGTTCAATACGATTTTAAAAAACTTCCCCGTGAGCTCCATCTTTCTTTTGAGTGCATCTTCTAAACCAAAGACGAAGCTTCGCCTACCTTTCTCTGCAGTCAGCATTTGAGAGGACTCCTCTGGAGCGGAAATTTCTCCCCAACTTGAAATAATACTTTGAATACTTTTTACTTACTCTGGCGGAAGTAAGGAATAAGAGTTTCCGACAATGTTTGAGAATACTTTTCAGTCGGTGTAAGAAATCATTACTGGTAATTTAATCATTACATGATCTAATTGGAGTGCATGAAATCATTACACTCCAATGAATTCGAAGTGAACGCAGATATTTTTTGGAATAGCAGAAATTACGATTGTCAGAATTGCTGAGACAGCACAACGTCTCCCGAAGCGTACCAGACGACGCACAGTGCAGGCTCATCACCAGTCCCCAAGTCCATGAAAATATTTATTTTATAATCTATTATATTCAACTTAGATCATTATTCAGATATGAATATTTTGGTGCCAGCAGAACTACCCGGCGTGTCCGGAATTTGAAAAAAAACAAACCAATAATTACTTCTAATATTAAAACACCAAGTTCTTCTAATATTAAAACATTCTAATATTAAAACACCTGTCAACAGGTCAGGATTTTTAGTTCATTTTGCTCGGTGTTACCCGGGGTTCTTATATAATACTCTACATTCGTACTCAAATAACATACTCAAATATGTTTCTTTCCTTGTTTCTCTACTTTCGTGGTGGCACATTTTAACTTTTGTCTATGTCAAAAATGAAATACCACATATGCGAGTAACCGAATATTTTTGTGAGTGCCTGTAATAACGAATTATTTTGAAATCCAAGAAGAAGAAAAATACAATTGACACAAAGCTTAGTAAACAAAGCGCATAGTTAAGACCTCTGAATTCTTTTGTTTTTGTCTCACTTTTAGATTATGGTTATGCACTTGAAAATGTTTTTTGCAGCCTTTATATAATTTTACTTTCACTATTGTCACTTAGAGTATACTTTTAGTGGATTGCTCGCCTCGCATAATGCAATTGAACTCTGGCTGACACATTAATAAGCTTTATAGTCAACAGTCATGCGAGTTGAGATTCACATTTACTGATTACCAGTCAATTTTAATTGTTTTTATTAATTTTATTTTATTGATATTAATCATACTTTGCTTTTTTTCGTTGCAATAACCATTAAGAAGAGTCCTTTAAAATTTCAAATAATTTCAGCGATTATTTTTTCCGATGTCCATTCCACAGACATTCCAAATAATTCACTTTTATTGGTATATATCAGACTACTTCCCTTCCCCAAGGAACAAACAATTATAGTGGTTGGTGTCTTCTCACTGTCAGAAACATACAATAGCCTGACAGCCTAATCATAGTATTTATTACTTACCAGTGTCACAATTATAATTGTTTTTTTCATTGCTTTATTCATAAAAACGCATTTCAAGAACGCAAGTTGAAAAATTAATAAAATATACCAAACGTTTCACTATTTGCGGTACTTCTTATTCAATATAATTGAAACTAATGTTAGCATCCTTGACATTTTGAAAAAATGAAAAATTTATTCGTTAACTTACCTTTTCATAATTTTAAAAAGTAAATGCTTATCCGTATGTCAATTGTCTTAAATATTTATTTTCTGCGTGCCAATGAATTTTCAATATCTCATCATATTAAAACGAAACTTATATATTAAGATTTAAGCAAATTTTTGGGACAAATTGAAAGCCCGCGCAGTTGGCGTAATCTTCGAAGAACTTTGAACTTTTACCATGCTAGCATCTTAACAGCTTTCTTCAGAAGCAATGAATCCCATTACCATCTCAGTGGAACCGTAAATAAGAAACTTTATATGCAGAGCCAAAATAGATCCTCGATTGCTTAATTCTTTATATTCTCCTAGGCTGTTTTAAGTGCGGTAGTGTATCGAACTCGCCTTCTACCTCTGGTGACACTGGTTCAAACCCAGTCTGATTCAAGTAGAATTCGCGGTAGTGAACGAGGCGTGGTTCGCGGCAGGTTTTCTCCGGTGCTCCCATTTCCCCCGACTTTCATTCCACAACATACATTTAGCATCATTCACGCCCATGTCATTCGTGTATCATCCGCATCGGGGAGGTGCATCCACAAGGACATCCGGCTCCTTTGTAATTCTCCTACCATATCAAGAGAGGCATCATATCATCCTCCATCTCAGACTCCTTCAAGGCAAGGGACAGGCTGTTTGAAGTGCGATATCAATTGTGTGACAGGCCACTCTTTATTTAAGGAAGATGCAACAAGAGTCTGAATTCCAATGTTATGTCCCAACATTGAAAAATGTTCAGCAGCCCTGAATTGAAATGTGTGAAATTTACTCAGTGCTTTGAGACATCTTAACCGGACGTCTGGAATTGGCATGATGTGCAATGACTTTTTCGGTCACCAGAATCGAGAACGTGTCGTTTTGCTATCTGAAGGAGACAGTTTTCCAACATCGTCCTCTTCCCCTAACAGTGCCAAGAAAGCGTATTTTGTATTATGTTTATTCTGAACGCGTAAGTGTCAATAAAGATGCGCGTAACTTCTGATATAGCTTCGAACACTTTATTGCAAATAACGACCACCTTTAGATCTTATTCTGACCACCTTCTTTAGATCCTATTCTCAGAACCGAATGTTAATGTTTATAAGGTTCCTTTTAGGGTGTATTCATCCGCTCAGAAATGACTTCGCGAAAACCTATTCCTAAAGGGGTGAAATAGGGATTTGGATGTTTAATACATGTACCCCATCATAACTCTGAAACGCCTGGACCAATTTCAATCAAACTTGATACACAGATTACTTACTATCTGACAACTAGCACTGTGAGGGCAAGACATGCCTGGGGAGGGAGTGGGAAGAGGGTGGCATATAGAAATGAAGGAAAAATCTGATATTAGATTCGAAACCAAAATTTTCAGTACCGCTGAGATAGATAAGGATGTCTCCGATGCTTTGTAAGTTAACAATCAGTACACAATCGAGATAACGTACAGGTGACTGTCGATTGGGTCCCGCGGTCAACTTCCCCTCTCCTCCGCCCCTTCGGTTTTTCCTTGGCAGAAGAGCATGGTTTAATTGCGTCCCACGCTGGGGATGGGGAGGGGGAATTCCTGTGCATTGCAGAGTGGAGGATGAAAACTAGTTGAAAATAAGGAGTACTTATATGAGGTGCCCCATATATTGACATATCATTTGCTACAGAGAAGTGTGACGTTGAGTAGCTTACATTTCGTTGAAAATGGCAGATGCTGACCATGCTGAGTGAACGTGGTAAGGCACTATTAGTGATAGGTTTTAAGTTTGGTTTTCACAAACTCTTGAGCGATGGATCTCAACATTGGAGGAGCAGAGAAAGACAACATAAGAGTTATGTTAAAACGGATAAGGCCCAATTTCACCAAATATAGAATAATCGCGATTTCCTTAAACGTGATTAGGTAAATGGAATCGCGATTACATTTTATGCGTTTCACCAAGCAAAACTAATCGTCGATTAAGTTGCTCAATGTTTCTGAAGAATCTCTGGGTTGGTAGTAGTTTTACAGTGCATTATGGGTAATTTGAAGACAAATGACGGGAGGAAAACGCATCATGTTGCTCACTACCGCCACCTAAGGACANAAACGGATAAGAGCGGAACAATGATATTAGAATTGAAATTCGACCATAGCCACGCAAGTGACGGAGAGAGTTCTTCAAAGACAGATAGCACGAAATAATGTCAAAAGAAAGTCAGAAGACAATATTTTAGAGCGCCCAACCAAACTGATTCACAAAGAATTAATCGGGAGGAATGTATATACCTTCACGAAGATAGATATGGTCTGCTTTAGACAAGCTACCTACGGAGCAAGAACTATTTTGCCACCGAAACCAAGAAGCACCAAATACGTACACGAAGCTCTCGATGCGATGAAGGGAAGACGAACGATGGAGAACAATTTTCGGTGTTAAATGATAAGGAAAATAATATTTTGTTTTCATGTGAGAAAAATGTATGTGTATTGTGTGAACTGGATACTTTATTCGTCGATGGAACCTTTAGGTTCAGTGCAAAATACTTTTTACAGTTCACCATTCATGGAATTAGAAGAGGACATTACATGTATCTGGCTTTTGTCTTGCCTAATGGGAAAAGCGGCCAATCGTACGAGATATGCTTTAATGCTTTGAAAAACGAGTGTTTGAAGATAAATCTTCTCTTCGAACCTCGCACAGTGCTTGCAGATTTTGAACAAGCCATTTATGTGGGTCTGCGAGCAGGTGGCCCGATGTTATTAAGGGATGACGCCTTCATCTTGCTCGAGCTTGGTATCGACAGATTGGACTCAGCACAGAATATAATAAGACGGAGACAGGTAGATTTCTCATTATGTATTTGGACTTCCAACGCTAAACTATGATGTTGAAGAATCATTCGTGGAAGATTTAATGGCAAATATTCCGAACGACCAGAGTGGAGCAGTTCATGGATTATCTGACATAATTATATAGATAATGAATCCCATTTTCCTCTTGACAAATGGGCAGATATGACTAGTAGTAGTGTCCGAATTACAAACGCATGTGAGAATTTCCACGTAAAATTTAACAATTCCTTCTATTCTCCACATCCGGACATTTTCAAATATTTGGAAGTACTGAAAGAATTTCCAACAGATACGAAAATTGGAATAAGCACATCTGGAAGAACTGAGAGAAAGATGCGCGCAGCAGACAAAAAGAAAATAGCATTCCTAGAAAACAACGTTGCAAAATAAAGAGCAAATGACCTAAGGTTTCATTTTGTGAAGATTATGGCAAAAAAATACAAACCTCTCTTGTAATCATCACTCTTTCAGAAGAGATTGGAAAACTACTAGACGCAGCTATGATGAAGAAATATGACGCAGCTATTAAGCAAAGAAAAAAAGGGATGTAATCTAGTTCGCCTCCCCACGTTACACCCTGGGTAACGCTAAACGATCTGGGACATTAAAATATTGTTCGTTTCTTGGATGTAATTTATAATAAGGTAACAATTCAGGTTCGCATGTATCCCAATATATTTTACGTAACTGGTTTTAGTGTTTATTCTACTATATTCTACGTATGAACTATCTCCAAAAAATTGTAGAATTTTACAGCAAGATTTTCAAAACTCTCATGTCTCAGTAATGTAAAAATTATAAATGAAATCTCAGTATTTTTATGAACCACTGAAATATCTGAAATACGTGTGAAGTCTATTATAACAATATGGAATTATTTTCCATCTAATATTCATCAGAATGACCATAGTGAACATTGGATTTAAAATAGTAAAACAATGGCGCTTTGAAAGAACCTCGAAAGTCGTGAATGATATATACTACTATACAAACATTTCAACCATTTTGAGACATATGCTTAACAAAAAGAATATTTAATTGTTCAATTTAATCAATTAATACTTTAGGAACGTGTATTAAATTGTAGTCGAAAAATACGGTTCAGCCTGTATTTGTACAGCATGTTTTTAAAATGTACATGAACGCAGAGAGTCGGTGAGAAAAGGACAAACATTCAAATAAAGATATTGATCAATATATTAAATAAAGATACTTGCTTTTTAGATTTGATTAATAATTTTCTTCATCAAAGGCAGATTGTTCGACCCTACATGGTTTAATTTGCGAAAATCTGCTAAACCAATTTGTCCGGGAGGTGGAGTAGAGTCACCCTCGTCGAGAGGCAAAGTAATTAAGAAAGTGACCGCGGGACCCAATCCAACTATACCCTTTTGGAAAGGATGGCAAGAGGATTAGTATACCTTGATCGTGGGACCCAATCCAACGACTCCGTAATATACCCCTAGTATCCGTGATGTAGAGGTGGGGGTGGGAGTGAGGGACAGGAAAAAATAATAAAAAAACAACCCATATTGATGTTAAATACATAGATTTTAAGACGCAGAAGAGCAGTCACACCCTCAAGGCCGTATTATGCCTCAAAGCCTCCACAGTCATGCACTATGAAGGAATATGCTCGCTTTGGGAAGGGGATGAAATATAAAATAACTTTAAATGAATGATATTAGTATTGAGATCATAGTTCTCGGAGCCGCGGAAGTTAGTAGTGACATCAGTAAAGACGCGTAAGTCCACAATCAGCCCGTATAAACCCCAGCACCCCTACGGAAGAAGATGCAGTGAAAAAAATATCCAACTAGACATATACCAGTGACGAATTCACGTTTTGGGCGTCGCTGAGTTGATAGTGAAATCCTGAAATCGTGGAAGTTTAAATTCAGCCTCCATAGAAGAACGAGAACTAGCACCCCTTGAGGCAGGGAATAGGTTTATGGATAAATAACTGAAAACTTATTTTGAAATATAAACAATGAAACTTGCATCAGATCCATAGTTTTAGGATTGATGAGATGTTTAAACAACCAATGCCGTTAAGTTCAAGTTGAGATTACAAAGGGGCTCGGTATCCTTAGAGCTAGGAGGTGTGGGTAGCACGAGACTTTAAAAAAACCGATATTAGGGTAGAGTCCATGAAATTTGTGTATTCTGAGATGAAAAATCGTATTTCCAATAACATTATACCATGAGATTCACCTTCAGACATGAGGTGCACGAAACCTCTACAGGTGCGGGTTGGGAAGATCGAGTCACGAAAAATTATCGAAAATGTCCGCTAAGAAAGGATTTTATGAAAATTCACCCCTAGGGGGGGGGGGAAATGGGAAATTGGTGTTTTCTAAAATCTTTTTCTCAATTACTTCAGTGAA